>JAVDOI010000039.1:480036-691131 GCA_032191485.1 Leptoclinus maculatus | reverse complement strand
GGTGGGGGGTGTGTGTGTGTGGGGGGGGGGGGGGGGGGGGGGGGGCTCGCGGGATCCGAGTATGTTATTGTAATCTGATACGGCCTCGCGCTCCATCGTTGTGGGTTCAGTGCTGTGTGTGTGTGTGTGTGCGCGTGCTGTACTGCCTGTTTCTCTCCTTTTTCTTTAACCCTCTTGTTTCTTACCGTTTTTAAAGTTTATTTCACGGAAAAAGAACAAACATGTTGGACTTAAAAGTACTAAAAGTATTAATACTGCTATAGAGTGGTATTGCATTATAAATAAAAGTGTTTTAGTTCATACAATAATCAAATGTACTCAACTATAAATTAAAACTCTGTTCAGTGTTTGGTTATTGGTGTATTAACACACAAGCAGTCACTTGTCCAGGAAGGACAGCTGCAGTACAGTACAGTGTGTTGTGGTACTCCTTTAAATGCATAATGTGGTTTAAACAAACAAAAAAACAATAGTTTTGTTTTTGATTAATCTGCAGATTACTTTGTGAGGAAATATTCTCAGGGGACAAGTAGACAAATGTAATGATAATATAAATATGAAATAATATCTGATAAATCCTCAGTACAAGAAGCTGTTTGTTCTTCTCAGGAGTTGGTGGAGACCCAACGAGAGCTACAAGGAGAGTGAATAATGGACGCGCTTAACTTCCCGTGTCAAAAATGCAAACTCACAAGTTCCAAACTGGTGACCATCATGTCGTCAGTAAAACCCACATTAATCAAATGTAAACCAAAGGCCTTGCCCTCCATCACAATTGAAATATGAATTAAACTGATGGACGTCTCATAATGTAGGGATTAACAATAGACAACAAACTAAATCCAAGTAAAGGGATTTACATAAGCAATATTTGGTACTTTTAAAATGTACTAACAGTACTTTAACAGTTATTTTAAATTATATTGTTGTTTTTCAGGGGGGGGGGGGGTGGATTGTCCATCCGGTAAAGACAATAACATGAAGCCGTTACGATGACGTAGGTAATGACATGGAAGAGTTCGGGAGTACAGATGCACAATCAGAATGATATTGTTGAACACAGACGCGGGTGCGGAGTGGAGTGCAGTGTAGATATGTGTGACTCGGTTACAGGCGGTTCCCAGTGTAAAGTCCCAAAATAAGGCGCTGGGCCGTGTGCAGACGTCTGTGTTTATCTGAAGACGTGGGGCTGTGCAGCGAGGACTGAGGTTTCCTGGACGGCCAGCTGGGCTCCGCTGCACAAAGGCACCATTGAGCTGGAGCTGTGGTCACTACACAGGGGCATTCCACGGCAGATCTGCCCGTCCACAAATTCTCTCTTTTATTACCGTTCCGCCTTCTAAGTATGTTGCCAGTCTCCTTTCGCCAAGCATCCTGCTGCATTATTAAATAAACATACCCGTGTGATGTATCCTACCTACCACCAGAGGAGGAAAAGAAGTCTTCCACTCTAAACAGCAGCCATTTTTAAGTCCGTATGCAAGCAACATTTAACTCCTTAAACTCTGCGTCATGTGCTTAACTTCACATGTGAAAAATGCAAACTCACAAGTTCCAAACTGGTGACCATCATGTCGTCATTAAAACCCACATTTCTATCTCAACTCTCCTGAACTAACAAGTTAAGGACAACTGGCAGTGACTTGTTGCATTGCTTTTGCTACATTGTGCAGCACCGCCGACTGCCAGGGAATCAAAACTAACTCTAAAAGGCAACTCAAACAGAAAACATGGTTTCCATTCTTTAGTGGCCTCATACTTTGAGTAGTTGAGATTTCATGCAGTTATATGTCAGCTTAATAATGACGACGTGTTTCCCTGTCATGTGCACGTTGCTTTGCAGGATCATTTCCTTTTTGTTTTTCGTTGATCTGGTTCTTTGTCAGTGGAGTCACGTTCACAGATCGGGTGGTGATGTCGACGTGTTAGTCGAAACGTCTCCCCCCGTCCCCCCCCCACACAGTCAAACAGCTGAATGTAGTTTCTCCATTGTGCACACCAGTAAACACACAACGCACGTGCACCATTATTTAAATATCACTAATGCAACAAATATGAAAACAAAAAGATATTTCTTTTGGGATGCACACTGTGGCAACAAACAGCCGAGAACAGGTTTCCAATTTCTCAAGTTGGTTTGCCAATAACCTGACAACACAGGAAACTCATTTGAGTGTCTTTGTCCTCTCAGTCGTGTTCTTCAACAGTTGCAGCACTCCGACAGGTTGCTGTGGAAATATGAGTTAATTATAGAGTGTAGCGCCCCCCCCCCCCCCCCCCCCAGAGAGCACAGTGGTAATGTGTACTTAACACGGAGAGAGTGGATTATGGTTCATATGCTTCATAGTGACTAAACATTTATTTTAGCAAACAATGGTACCCTTAATAAGACTGGATCATATTCTTAAGCAGTGCGAATGTGCTTTGCACAGTAATCAAAAGGGATTGTGAGAAACACACACACACACACACACACACACACACACACACACACACACACAGGCAGACACACACACACACACACACACACACAGGCAGACATGCTGATAAGAGGTTTGGCACAACACCAAAACACTCCCGGTGAACAGCAACAAAGTTGCCCTTTGTTCTTCGCCCTTTGTTTCGTTTTCAAAGAGTCTTCACCAAACTCTGGTGAGACACTTTATGATCAACGTGCTTACAGGACAAAAAGGTCTCAGTTCATGAAGAATAAAGCTGTGTGCACGGCTAACAATAGAATAATAGAGTTCATAGTGTGTTTGTTAAAGCTGTGTTGGATCACCAAACCTAGCTTCGGGTCAAATATAGTTTTTGTTATGTTGTTGTTACAGTGTGTGGTGTTATGGATATGAAATGAGGCCGTTGTTGCTCAGGTGGTATAGAGCTGGTTGGCCGTTTAACAGTAAGGCAGGAGGTCTGGTCCCGGCTGTACTTCCACATGTCGATGTGCTCTAAAGGAAGACACTGACCCGTACTGTAACCCTGATGTGTGTAAACGTAGGAGACACAATGTTCAAGCGTGTCTGTAACCTAAACAATGGCTCATGATGGGAGCGTCTATCCCAGCAGCATCCCTAAAAAGTATTTAAAAAAAAAAACTTTGCATGCGTGACAATAACAAGCACGCTTCATTGGACAAAAGAACCGGCTCGTTCCCCAGAGTGCTTCACTCTGGCCAAACCAGTTCCAGACCAAGAAAAACAAAAAGCGTTTTGGTGCAAACCTGACCTGCAGCCAGTGCTTTCAAGGTCGTCTCTTCAGCGATTGTGGCTCGCTGCCCTCCCAGAGGACGGGAGTTGTGAAACATCTATAGAAACTTCTGCATCCAATTTCTGTCTGGAACCGAGGCCTGCCATTGTAAACTATCCTCCGTCTGTGTTTTCCAGCCAGCCAAACGTGTACAGAAAGCAAAAAGCGTGCTTTTCCTCCTTCAGAGCCGCTGAGTCATCGCTCTGGATCGGACAGACGAATGTGTGTCAGTGTCATTACAGCCGAGTGCAACGCGAGCTGCCTTGACTCTTGAGACGGAGGCGAGCGGGTTCAGACCTCTACGCTGTTGAGATAAGGAACCACATAGAACACTGAGCGATGAGGTAAAACATCCTACAATGAAACGTCTTGATGTCTGCTGCTCAACCCGCGTGATCCATAGCAAATCAAGGTGGAGGAGGAAAAAAAACACAAGGTTGTGAATGCTGGCCTTTGTCTCCGCGAGGCATTTCTCGAGAGTGAGATCAGCCCCGGCTCCGTGTGTGAGAAGGTAGAGCTCAGGTCTGAAGCCAGCAATCAAGTTCAGGCTGCATTCCCCGCAGACTATTCAGTGGCAGAGGAGGACATTTTATAGCCTATCATTAACCAAAGTTTCGGTAAAGAGAAAAACATTTCGGGTGGAATTTGGGTCGGTAATTCACATGCTGAGACGGCAGATACGCTTCGGTGGAAATAGACCTGGAGAAGAAGTGGAGGAGGCTTTTAAGAGCTGGAACCGACTGCTTTAATGTGATTAGGTTGGGCCAGTCTGATACAGATCACCGATTGGTTCCTGTTGATAAATCTCTACAGAGAAAACTCCTGCCTTAATAAGGACATCTGACTCATTAAGAGTTACCCATGAAGAGCTGCACCAACGCAGCGGTACTGGTTCTGTTTAAACCGGGGGCTCGAAAGCAAGGGTGGAAGAAACTGGCAAACGATTTGTGGCCTCTTGGTTGCCATCAGTGGCAAGAACTTTTTAACATAAAAATCTAAAATAAGGACAACAAAACGTGCACCCCAGAATAGAAAGTTGCATTGGTTCTATTTGAATTGTTCCAGTCAGAACAGGAACCAGACAACTCTGCACGTGCATGCATACATTTACTACACAGCATTCATATCTCATCTATTAATGTAATCGTATCAAGGATATGTGTAGTAAATGTCTCATTTCTATGCAGTCCAGTGTTACCACACTTCACACCCAGCTGCATGGATCCAATACCATCAATAATCATTTATTTAGGCGTAAACAGATCAAATCATAGCTACACAGATATGAATACGCTCAGCTGTCTCACAGAGGGGTGCAGTGATTGTCTACATCATGTCCAGTCAGCCTGCTGCTTGTCAGTCTAAACAGCTGCAGACGTTCACTCTCACACTATAGTGAATGTTTAGTCTGACCATAAACTGACAACAACAGTTTCCAATTAAGTCAATTAACCCTGATAATTGGTGCTATTAATGTCTTTCACAGCGCCTTGGTTAAACTAAACGCATTGGCTCATGCTCATTAACATCACATTGGTCTCATTGGTAAATAACCTCGTTACCCCGGCTGACTCCTCGCTCCTTCTGCTGAATGCGACCGCTGTCTATAAAAGCGGCCGGTCTGGTGGAGGCGAGCAGACGGCAGCTACAGGATGTAAGCCTTTCGACATTCAACCACTGAACTAAATACATGCACACAAAAAGTTCAAAATGATCTTTCCTCCATCTTCAGCCGTAAGTGTTTTTCCCAGCAGGTGTGTGCGCGGTGGAGGAACGGTGTCCCCATCGCACCCTCTCACTCACACTTGGTCTCACTCCCGGTGCAGCATGTGTGTCTGATTTGTGAGTAATGCCATGTATCTCCAGCCAGTCGTTGGGTGGTCCCACTAAGTGAAAGGGAAGCGGAGCGAATATAAAGCTGCTGTCATGGTGAAAGACGCTTCTGTCAAAACGACACACGCAGTCAATGGAGTGACTTGTGGTGAACGTTCTGTTGTTTTCTATTCTGGCGTCTCGTGTAAGTCATTGTGAGCTGAAGGTTGTGTCCTGGAGGAACAAACACACACTGTGATGTAGAAGACAGAAAGTGGGCGAGTAGACGGACCGCAGATAATCCACCAGTAGAACATTTAAGAGGCCGATTTTTATTGTTTTATGTGTGAATAGTTTTAGATGCAAAATATTCGCATGCAAGTATTCTCGTATTCTCGTATTTATTTGTCATGCCTCCGGCGGTGTGTGAAGTCCTGAAGACCAGGGCTCTGGTCCACGGTGCATTCAGAGTTCAGTGTGATCTGTTAAGTCACTGTGCAGGTCAATCAAACACCTGTTCTGTATGGAGAGCCGAGCTAATCTGGAATAATGCTGATTCATGCATTCTCATTCCTCTAACACTCATCATGGGAGCTGATATCCTGTTGACTGTTTATTAGTCACAATCACGGCTGCGTGTTTTTATAGTAGGTTCAAAGCTGTCTGCTGAGAGTTAAAACGGCTCATGTCTGGTGTGGAATGTGTCACAACAGATGGCATGCTCAGGCAGAGCCGGTTCACCAGGCCTGGACTGAATCAGCCCTGATTCACAGTCTCGATCGCGGGCTTTCTCACTCGGCATATGTGTTGCCCCTTCAATAACCGACTGTGTGTGTTTTTCCTCCCGCTCCACAGGAAGAAGGCGTCTGAAAGCAATGACGTTGTCAAGTCGAACCCTTCAAAGCGCCACCGGGATCGGCTGAACGGCGAGCTGGACCGGCTGACCGACCTCCTGCCCTTCTTGGGGGAGGTGCGCTCTCGCCTGGACAAGCTGTCGGTGCTGCGCCTCAGCGTGGGCTACCTGAGGGTCAAGAGCTACTTCAAAGGTGAGGATCGGTTCGGAACTGGAAGCGGTTTCTTAGAGCGGCGCATGCAGATGCACCGGCGGCGCGTTTTGACAGCCAAGGCAGGAATGTGAAGCATGCAGGAATCTGGTTTTAGGAAACAACACATCCTCGATACTTGTAACCTTACTCCACCCTCTCTGTTAGCAACACTTACAATAGTCACTATTAAAGAAATATTCTTTTGTTTGCCTTAAGATTCATGTCCGCACTGTGAGTTGATTAAACTCGCAGGCTGCCTGGCTTCGAATGATGAATCAATTATGTGTGAGTCACGCATATAATATGTCCACCACCCGCAGATGATTCAAACAGACATGTTAGCCGAGGTGTTGGCAGACAGGCTCCTGAGGAAGTTGCCCGGTTGCCTCGGGGCTCCACTGATGTTACAATATCTGTGTCTCGTCCATTTTCTGTGCGTTGTTCTGCCTGTGCTGTCTCGTAGTTGGACATGTTGCACTGGATCTGTGTGTGCAACAAAAAAACCCGACTGAATCTTGGATTTAGTGTCTAAGCTTGTTGGCCAGTGGAGTAGTGGCTCGGGCTGGGTATCGTTTAAAACACCGTGATACCAGTTCCAATGCGTGGAGTCATTGGAATGGAAGCTGTGTTTACCCCCTGGACCAGTTCTTACACCGTTAGATTGAAACTCATTCAGCACTGTTGTCGTTGTTAGCGCTTTTAGCACCGTTAGCTGCTAGCCTGCTAGCCTGCTGGCTCAGACGTCTCCGTGTTCATAACCATCATCCTGTTTGCACGGGTTGAAGCTGCTGCAGTCGATACCCAGACCTAGTAGTGGACTAAATGTGCACAGAATGTATTCGGTCACCATGATATTATCAGGATTAGACATCTTTGTAGTCTTATTTAGTTTCCTTATTGTTGTGCTAGTACGTTATAGCAGTCGTCTTTCTATAATGTGATCTGTGCAACCTGTTATTACATGCGATGTTAACCCAGTGAAAATATGAACGGAACAAAAGGAAAACCTAAAACATCCTAAATGCATTTTAAACATTTGTAGCTGCAGACTGTAATTAGCAGTGTGAACATCGGGGATGAATGGACGTGTAGTCATCAGACTCGTGACATTCCTGCTGCTCGCTGCTTGTTCTCACAACCTCTTGCCTACTTTCCTTTGCTATACAGGCTCCATGGGCTGAAAGGCTGCAGTTGCGCCGTCACGTAGTCGTTTCAGATAGTGGTTTCTATAAACTCTGCTCATGACCTATCTAATCTATGGTAAACTCTGCACCAGCACATGTAGAACATCAGAGGAGCCGTATATCAAACACCTGGGGCCAGATGTTTCGTTGACTCCCTTTCTCACACAAACACGTGTGTTGATAAATGAGGAACTTTGCGTGAGAATGTGTGCACCTCGTGCATATTTCAGAACATGGTTTTATAGTGCCAGACAGGAAAAAAGTGAAAATGAAGAGAAAGATTTATATGTGAATCATATATCTAAAGTTCAGTTCAGTGCGTGTTGCAGTTTACACCCCTAACAATCCAAATGATGCCAGTGTGAAAGAAAACAAGTGTGCTTGATAGACACTCTATAAACCTGTTGCAAATATGGGCATGCATGCATCTTTCTGGTTTTAAAAGAAACGTTTGACAGCTTCGTCCTCTCCTGAACTCCTCTTGGCACTTAACCAATCACAGCATGCCGTCCTCCTCGTTTAACCAACACAACCATTTTTCTCCCACTGTCTTAATTTTCTCCCGCAACGCTCGAGGCAAAGGTCAACCAAAAACATCCCGCGCTAAAGTCGCATTAGCCGACAGCCCCAGAAAACGTCTTTGCAATTCACAGTGGAAAACAGGAACTGTTGAAGGTGTGTGAGCTGATTTAAAAGTCTGCGGTAATGGTGCTGAGTTTGACCACAAATAAACTGTTGGAAAACGCTACAACTGCACATTTTGAAATCAAACTTTTTAAAAACTCGTGGAGATTTTGCTGGTTTGTCACTTTGTTCTTCTTTGTGCATCTTTGTGCATCTTTGTGCATGGCAGACATCCTCCTGCAGCTTGTTTGTTTGTGCCTCTGCCCGTCTCACCGTCTCCTTCAGTTCGGTTGACATTGGCAGTGATCCGGCTCTCTGAATAGACGCTCTGTGCCCTGTAGCGATCACAATCACATGTCCCATCAAACAGCCCATGTGCAACCCATCACCCCCATGAATACTGCTGCTTACACTGCGTACCGCTCCACAACATTAGCAGGTAATAAGACCGAAGGTGTTGATGAAATAGTATGTCACTCATTGGTTTATGTAACTCGACATAAACTAATTAGTTATTGATACAAGCAGACAGCATTACTCTGGGTGAAATGAGTCGCTTACAGGATCGGTCAATTAGCATTATGTTTCAGTGCTTATCGTCTCTCTACTTCAAGATATTCATTGTTTTCTGAGAGGAGTAAATAGCTGGAAGAACAGGAAGTGTGTGAGACAAGTTTGAAGCGTGGCATTAACAGAGCATCTGTGGTATGTTTACGTTTAAAGTGTGAACGCTTACAGAGAGTCACGTGTTCACATGTCCTTTCCCGACACTGTCGTCTGAGTTGTGCACGTTGTGCAGTTTGTCAGGTCTATGAAATGATCTCAGCTTTAACGGGACACTCAAGTGGCCCAGGAACATGGAGTCACGAAGCTGTTACCGTTTTCCAAGCGATGATGTCGGATCCGGTGTTAAGAAGACATACACAACTAAAATAGGAATTAAAATGACAGTACATAATGTATAGAATGGAATTGAATGGAGAGGCCAAAGTCCCGCCCTTTTCTGTGGACCACGATGAGACGTTATTGGTGATGGGTCCCATAGGAACACTGGAAGGGGAGGGGCTTCGTCTCTCTATAGATCGGCCCCATTGTCACCGATATCCGATCCGGCCTGGAAGAAAGTGAGAGAGAGAGACCATGTGTGGGTGATCAGAGAACAAGAGAAAGAAAACCTTGTAATTATGTAAAGCAATTGTACATAATTCTGCGGTTTAGCAATAAATTGCAGCGAGCAAACTCCACTGCAGACTGGAGTCTCTACAAACGGCAACAATCGCAGATGAACCCGCGATAGTCGTCCCGTATGAACAGGTCCAGCACAGGATAGACGCCTGTCTGCTGCGGGGAGGAGGCATCAGGGTGTGGATTAAAACAGAACAGCCCCCTGAACGCTTTCACAGGCGTCAAACACGTTCTAGACAGCCTGCAGATATGCAGTGTCAGCCACGCCAACTGTGTGTGTGTGTGTGTGTGTGTGTGAGAGACACGGCTGTTTGACAAGTGCACAGTGGAAGCCAAAAAACAATGTGTCGTTCATTATGAGGTGGGATATAGGGTTGCAGCATCATGTATGTCTGCTGTCATCAAACAGCTCTGATGTCGTCTTCAGTAAATCAGTTACTGACTGTTTATTCCAACCTGGGTGTTGATTTCTCAGACACTCGGATCAGTTCGTTTAGAAATCACGTTAGCTTATTGTGACTTTGTTGCAGCTCTTGTGACGTCAGAATAGTAACGAGTGCAAAACGAGTGCAATCAGGACGGGCAATGAGGTGAATGGTGGCATGTGGTGTGGAAACTCATCTGCTGGTGGTGCAGATGGCCAGATACATACATGTGCCATGATATGGGATACACCATTTGTTCCATAATAGTATAATAATTGCTACCAGAGTGCACTGTAAGCATGAGTAACGGCTCACTGCATGCTTATCACTGAGCGTGTGCTTCCCTTTATGCTGAAACTAGACGTCGGACTCTAAACGCTCAACTAGAGACTGAAGACGGTCTCCCTGGTTTAGGTGTGAAAACTGGAGAAAGAGAAAAAACCTTGAATGCAGAACCAAACCAACGTGTGAGGGTGGCCGTTAATAAGTCGCGTGTGCCTGTAAACGCAGTCGTAGCTGAAACACGTGCACAGAACTGTTGGTGCTACAGCTGCTCAGCTAACGCGCTAACAGACACACGCAGATGGTTCACTCACTGCTGTTCAAAGTTTAGAAAACTCAAATGATCTCGTTGGCTCTCTTCCTGCCAGTAAACGCCTCCACAATGTGAGTCGAGGACATCTGTATTTATTTAAGCTTCCACCCACAGATGACATTTGAACACATTGATAGAGTTATTATTTACCTATTACCTTATTTTCACTGAGTAGAGCTTGAACCCATCACAATGTAACTCAATGCAACCTGCATACGTTAGCTGTTAGCTGCGTTGTTTAGCTAGCAGAGCTGTGCTAACAGCTAACGTTAACTAGCTCTCCTCCTGCAGATTTCAACACAGATTTGTTCTTCACAAAGTAGCATTATCAGGGAGAAAATAGGCTACGTTTAAACGGATCCCAGTCAAAACCAGGCCTGGGATGGATGTTCAAGTGGGGACATGAAGTTCAGATAATGATCTGATGAATCGTTAGGTAAAAAGAAAAGAACAAACATAAAACAATTTCAGGGGATACGAGTGAGATTTAAAGACCTGATAATGAAACAAGCTATTCATGGCTGCCTTAAATGGCAGATCTTTTCTCTTTTTTTTCTTCAAGAACACTGGACTGTTCGGCCTCATAGCGTGACTTTATGAGGCAGCACTGGATATTTTGAAAGGCTTGTGGCTCGCTGCTGCTGAAAAATGTGTATTTGCTCTCCAAGTTCCATCGAAAACATCCAGGGCCTGTTAGCAATCACAGTTGATGTGGTAACCCTGTATCATGTGCTATAATTTGATGTAATTTGGTATTTGGGATATCTGAACCATGTACGAACAAACCCATCCACACGACACAAGTGTAACAGAAGGAAGAAAGGGGTGAGGACAATATCGTTAAGTCCTGGAGAAGGTCTGCAGCTCGTAGGAGAGCATGTGAACGGTCTTGGTCTTTGTTTGTTCTTGAATCCCAGTGGGCCCAAAGATGTTCTACTGACGCATTCACTTAAAACCTGGACATGATTCACCTGTCAACTCGGTATCATAACATGTGAGAGGAGGACGTCTCTCTGGGCTGACAGAAGTCGCCTGTTGGCTCCAGATTCACGACTCGCCTTTCAGTATGTCGTGAGAATGCAAGCAACCGCTGGGAGACAGATTTAATCATGTTTTCATTTTTTTTTTTTTCAATTTCCATTCTCTGGAAGGTTTGTTCTCCGTCTCTCCAGCTCTGAAAACCACAGCGCTACATCACTCGTCGTACCCCAGACTTCTTCTTTTTCTCTCTCTCTTGGTTTCGATGTTGGCTCCGGAGCCGAGCTCGCCCACCGAGGCTTTCTGTGACATTTAGAGTCTTCCAAAAGTGCTCGTGTTTGTTTATGGGCCGTCTTCCCCACTCAAAGTTTGGTTGGGGGATCAGAAACACAGAAGACGCATTATTTCATTTATTTAAGGCTCTTGATTACAATCTTTCAGGGTTCGGAAGGAATTTGATAATATAAATATTTTTCATCCAGGAGTGTAAATTAGCTTTTAGTGTAATTTGCATATATTTCCAATAGCTTCATCATCCAAGAACTCTCTATCTGTTGGCTAACCTTAGACATCTCGTAGAAGGCAAAGTTGTTATTTCTACCTCAAACTGTTGCCTATGACGCCTCCTCCCCTCAGAGCTCTGATGACCACCTGCACACCGATCATCTCAGCGATGTGATACGCGAGGCAAGCCTATCGCAGCAACCCGAATTCTGCTTTTGTTTTCTCTTCTGTGTCTGTGCCCAGCCCTAAAACCGATAACAGGAGCCCAGACAGCCCGAAATAGCGGAGTGTGTGTGTTGATTAAAAGAACAGATGCACCCAGAGTCCCCCCCACCGCCACCAGCAAAACACATTGTGTCCTGAATAGTAAAGAATCAGTGTTTGTTTGATATCAGTCTCTGCTTGTGGGCTCTGTGCTGCAGCACACAAGCCTTTTCAAAACCTACAGGGTTGACTCAAGAGAGCTTTTTGGGGGGCCCGAAACGACACCATCCAAAGGGCCAATGTGTAAGAAGTGGCCACCTTCTCCAAACCAATAACCTCGACTACTGCGTCCATACAATCTAAATTAACATTAACCTGTTCTAAAAACAGTCGGTCAAAATGCTATTTCATTTAGAGTAACCTCGGCATGTTTGCTGTGCCACTAATCGGGGAACCGTTTGGTCCATTTATGTTTCGATAGTTTGTTTGTTGGATTGAATCCAAAGAGACGGACCTTCGGTTAGCGGTTAGCTGTAGCATCTCGAATCGACGTCGGCAACGTTTCTGTTGCTGCTGTTAAACAGGTTAGATCCAGCTCCATGCCCGCTGTCACTCCCGACACTGAGGTTTGTGCTAGCCGGATGCTAGTTGCTACAGCTAACCGCTAACTGTAGGTCCAAAGTAGTCTCCTGGTGGCGGGGAGGATGAAACAAGAATACAAGCGGTTTTCTCATTTCTGCCACTTTGGACTCAATCCAATAAACAAACGATCAAAACGTATTTGAATCCTGCGCCTTCAGTGTGATCGACACGCCACAGTCACTACAGTGACTCACTATCGCCTCTAGAGGTACAAGCGGTATTACAAGACAGGACGGGCCGCGGCTAGCTGGTTAGCATGCTCGTCTCAGTAGATATCTCTGCAACACAATACATTGACATCACCTCTTCACATTGTGGTGATACACACCATTATGACAGTAAGTTTGAATGTTTTAAACTAACATTCTATATCCATAGCTATAATAAACCTGTGCAAAACTCTGTTTTCCCTCCAAAGCGGCTCTCTCCTTCTTTTCCTTGACATGCCTCGATGACATTCTTGTCTGATCATAAAAAGGCTGAGGCTGTTTCCTTCCCCTAAAGTCATTGTTGTAAACAGGGACATTCATCTAGAGGCTAATGGGAGGTTGAACCTACGGACTGTGACCCGGCTCATTGGCTGTTATTTGTTACAAGCGCCGCCTTTTCCTGCACATCCGCGTGAGAACAGCGATCTCTGTTCAGGATCTGCTGGAACTAAATGTTTTCAAATCAAGATAATATTCCCCTATGCATTGCCGGCATGCTTTATACTCTCTCTGGATCTGGCAGACTTCCAACCCGTGACAACATTTCCCTTTTCTCTCCACAGTTTCAACTCCATAACACATGCTAACACTTTCAAGGAGACCTTGTGCAGTTGTTTTCTTTTTTTAGTTCAACTTTCAGTAGTTCAACAGCATTTCAAGATTTAGTTTAGTTTTTAATAGACTTAATATATGAGTCCATCTAGTGAGGTCTGTGTTTTATTCTCACTGTTCAGTGCTTCAGGCTTCCCGTCACTACTTTACACTTTTTTCCTTTTGTTTTAACTTGTTTCCCTGAGTAATCAGACTAGATTGCATTTCCCAAAAACTCCTCCTCGGCTCCTCACAGTTCTTTGGATTTCACTTAATTACCACATGATGAAAAGACGTCAAGTCCTGTTAAAGCCCGCCTCGCTCCCTGAGTGACAGGGATGTTTGCCTGGAGTGAATCTTCATCAAAGGCATGCTCTGCACTTACCCAATCCTATAATGGCTTGCTCTCTGAAACAGGAAGCTACAATTTTGATGCTGAAAAGTGACTTGGTGTCAGATTACACTTTTTTGAAAGTATTGGAAGAATCTTTTCGGGCATCTGTTAAATGTTTCGTACGAGAGCGTATAATCGCTGTTCAGTACGATACAGAGGCTGTTTTAGCCAAGAGACATAAATTGTAAATTTCCGTGTACGTTGTTTCTTTTGCTGTTTTTTTTTTTTTTACTCATCCGATATCAAAGACAAGACTTACTGCTGTCAAGGTTGTTCATGGGTTCAAATCCCACCACTGAGACCTGGGGTTCTCTATGAAACAAAGGAAAGACAATGTTTGGCATTTGTGTGTGATAAATCACTTTAAATGACTTATGCATATCAACAATTGTTGATCTACTAATCCTTTAATCAGCACTACAATTATCTATTTAGTGTTGAATAGATGCAGGAAGTCCCAGGCTGAGCTGTAAATCAGCTGTTAAGCTGTCAACAGCCAGACCACCACCAGCTCAGTGAAGGAGAATAAATCTTTTCACACACAGACACCATCAGACACCATCAACTGATCTCAAACAGAACTGAATACATTATGTATACAGCCCGTCCTGCTCTGT
The DNA here is from genome assembly GCA_032191485.1 of Leptoclinus maculatus. Classification (NCBI taxonomy): domain Eukaryota; kingdom Metazoa; phylum Chordata; class Actinopteri; order Perciformes; family Stichaeidae; genus Leptoclinus; species Leptoclinus maculatus. The sequence continues at coordinate 676,872 of JAVDOI010000039.1, read as the reverse complement.
GAAGGTGGTGTGTACAGTATGTTTGGCAACAACAGTGTTTTTCATGCACTGGTCAGTTGAGATTTTGGGTTATTTTGCTTCCATAACATGTGTGAGGAAGTGTGAGGAAAACATCCAAAACACACATTTATCTCTTCATTTTACTACTTTTGTTTATTTGTGTCTGTAGATTTTTCCTAAATCCACCAAAAGTTACCTTTACATAATGCCTCATTTGCATATTTAAACACACATTTTCCGAAAACATGTAATAAAAAAGATAATTGTCTTAATGTGAGTGATGAAGTGGTGAAGCTTCATGGTGATATCTCTGAGTTCATGTTTTGACCCTCTTCACCTGTAGAGTCTCTAAACGTCTGTAATGTAACTAAACGTCTCTTTAAAGGACGTTTTCTCTAAATGAGTTTGTTCTCAGACTCTGATCCATAAATCTCCTCTTCAGCAGCTCTTACATACACCAAACGTTACACGTTCATTCCTCTCTATGTTCTGAATGTTTGGCCGAAGCACTAATCATTTACTGTGTGTGTGTGTGAATGTGTTATTTCTATGATTGCTGCACATGTAACTCTCCTTTCACGCTGACAGCGGTCCTATGCGTGGATGCCGTTTGTGTGTCAGACCTGCAGCTCTGTGATCGTCGGGTGATGTGCAGGTCTGTGTGTTTGTGCAAACGCTGTGTGAGTTCTTCGCTGAAAGGTAGTGGGAGTGTTTGAGCGCTCAGGGTTCAGGGACCGCTTCCCTCCTTAAGAGAAGTAGCGTGACAGGGCTGGACGGACGGGTTGGGAGAGGCCGTATCCTTGGATTTTCCTGCAGTGGCGGCTCCAGATAAGGGAAGCGCTCTTGTCGACTATCGCTTACAAAAATAAAACCCCAGGGGCAGATGCAAGGGGCCCGAGTGTGTGTGTGTGTGTGTGTGTGTGTGTGTGTGTGTGTGTGTGTGTGTGTGCAGATATGCAGGCTGCCAGATCAGTTCTCCAGCAGTGAGAAAGCCTGTCTTCTGGCTCGAGTAGAGCTGTTTTTCTTCTGCTGCTGCTGCTCACACATGATCTTACATTGAGATATGTATCAACCCATCCACAGTGTTCAGTGTATGAATCCATTAAAAACAAATAAACAACAGAGGTAAAACATGCTGACCATGCATTGTGATTCCTACTACAGGATCACATGGTCACATTGTCTCTATTATAAACCCCCCCCCCCCCCCCCCCCCCCTTCTGATCTGTATGTTATTAGTATCGTATCCACGATGAAGCACGTTCTACTACACGCATGCAAAATGATTCCTCATGTCAACATCTCTCAGAATAATAGCATGACTCTTGTGAGTTTTGAGGAGCATTTTAAACATGACACGACACGGCGGGGCTGCCCGGAGAACAATGGCGAGCAGTGAGAAGGCTCTCAGGCAGTGGCTGAGTCACTCCGCCTGCATGAAGCCAAGACAAACAGAGGAGCCGAGGAGTTGTTGTACTTGGTGTTAGTAACAAAAGTGATGCAATTCCTGCCTAAACTCTGTTCGCAGCTCACTCATCTCCCTAATATAGAAAGCAAACAAGACACGGTGCCAAGACTCCCTGTGATCCCTCACCTGGAAGTGGTTTGTCTAAACTGGCTCAAGGTGAACGCCAACCCTGTCCCAGGAGCTCTGAAGTGGTTTGAGTACAGTCACGTGTGTGGACAGCCTGTGTTTCCTATCTCAGCCTCAGACATGACGAAGGCGTGTGAAACAAGTCGAGTTCTCACTTTATTAATCCTAACCCTCTACATGCGGTGTCTTCAGGCAAAGATGCAAAGATGTGATGTTGCTGCCATGTGATGTGTTTCTATCATCTGTTCCCAATGCACCGAGCTACTCACGGTGACACTTTGAACCCATTTATTACAACAGCAAAACCTGCTTGTGTGCTTTGTATCCGTCAAATAGAAGATCCGTAACTTTGCTGCAATAGTTTACAGCTTGAATAAAGACACAACACGTCGTTTATTTTAGCACAAAGGCACATTTCAGACATTGGTGTTCAGCTTTAGGACACTGTGTGGATGTGAGTTTAGCGCTGTACTTTCTCACAGTCAGTGATGAATGAGGAGAAGCTCTGACAAAAGACTGATGAAGACAAATAATCATTGACTTCAGTTCCTCTAAAGGTCCGGATGTTGTGTATCGTGAGACAAGAGGACAAACCAACCAGTGTAACTATAGTTTCTGAATATCATCATTAAAACCAAGTGAAAGGGAATCTTAGACGTGTTACAAGCTGTCCGTTGTGTCCATTCCATTTGGCTATAACTACAGTATTACTAATGGAAAGGATGGCCAAAATATACTACTTAGATATGTTCGATTAGCCCCCACCCGAGCCCTTCAACACTGTAAATCCTTTAAACCTTTATAGATGTATTTTTGTATTACTTCTGCTGACCCCTGCTCTCCGTTCTGTCACCTGTCTCTACAGCGACTGTGACCACCAGCAGCAGTCTGATGTTCTCTGGAGTGAACGGGAACAACACGGACACCTCTGGCTTCTCCGAGGGGGACCTGCTGCTGCAGGTGAGACTCAGGGGGGGGGGGGGGGGGGGGGGGCACCCATTCACACACTGCTTAAAGGTCTCATCGTACTATGGTACTGCTCGTTACTTTTAGCTTTTATTTGAACAGAAAGCAGCAAATACTGTAACTTTCAGATGCTTATGATCCTCGTTAGCATGTTTGGTGTCTCATGAAGCTAGCTGATGTCCTGTCATGCAGGACAACCGGGTTCCTGCACACACATACAAACAATACTACACAAAACTGCATTAGATAAAAAAATGCGTTAAATACATTTCAATACAATGAAGAACCAACGAGTTTTGGTTTCTATCCCCAACACTCACTCCGTCTCTCTTGCTCTCTTGCTTTTGGTAACTGTTCCTCTGTAGTAGTTGCATGAACTGAATGACATTTTAAATGTAGAAAGAGAAAGAGGAATTCCCCGGAAAATCCCTGAAAGAAAGGCCTGTTCTCCATGGCTAACTGTTTGAAGCGGTGGTCAGGAGGAGCGGGGTCATGAAGCCGGGTCAGATGCCTGTACGAGAGAGCAGCACTAGACCTCTCACACACACACACACCTCTGAACCGCTGCGTTGAATGTTACTGCTGTACGTAGAAGAAGTCCCACGGCCTGATGGGTGAGTGAACGTCCCGAGGCTTGCAGGTGCACGAATGCCCAGGCGCAGCCTTTTGTTTATTTGGGCGCTCGCCGCGTTGTGTGGAGCTAATCCAGGTCTTTCCACGCTGGAGGAAGTTTTGACAGGTGAGGCCGCTCGTCTTGGGGCCTCTTGCCAAAAGCCGGGGCCACGCTCTGTGGCTCCTAACAAAAACCGGCACTTTGTCAAGGGCCCCGGCCTGGTTTATTGACGCTCACCTGTCAGCTACATTGTCACACTCTGAACACAACGCGCTGTGATTGTGAAACACAAAAGGGCCTTTGAGGAGCAGCAGCTGGTGGAGCTATTGTGGGATTATCAACAGGCAGCAGGACTTCACACAGATCGAGATTTAATCTTTATTTTGACTGTTTTGAAACAGGTGGAAGTTAAATCATAACATACGACATGCAAGTCAGATCTGTAGTTTCTGTAGTTTTCTTTAAGTTAGTGGATATTCTGTCATCAGAGGAGCCTGTTTACTGTAAACCTGCTCTACTGTCTGATGCATGAAGAGATGAAACCCTCGTACCACCCGCTGACCCTCCAAAATGCACAAAAGTATTAACTTAAAAATTGACATTCCAATGAATTAAAGTAAAAAGCAAAATGAGATGCCATGAATAAGAAACTGATGCATACGTGCATTGTTCTGTGTGTGTGTGTGTGTGTGTGTGTGTGTGTGTGTGTGTGTCGACTGACCGTCTGCTCCTCGTGCAGGCGTTGAACGGGTTCGTGATCGTGGTCACGTCAGACGGATCGGTGTTCTACGTCTCCTCCACCGTCAAGGACTACCTGGGCTTCCATCAGGTGAGAGGAGAGGGATGTCTTAACACTGAATTATTCAAACCAGCGCTCACTTGTGTGCACGTCACGTCTAAAGGACCTGAATTGCTGACCGAAGTGTTGTGTTCTCTCCTCTGCCGACAGTCGGACGTGGTTCATCAGAGCGTGTTTGAGCTCATCCACACCGATGACCGGTCCTTGTTCAGACAGCAGCTCCACTTTGCTCTGAACCCCCCCCCGTCTGCTGCTGCCGCGGGCGGAGACGGTAAGAACTGTGGATGAGCTCAGTCTCCACCTCTCTGTGTGTACACGGTAAGGTTTAATCTCGACCCTGTTTTGTTCTCAGTGTTGCAGAGCGTCGGCAGCGCGGTGATGTACAGTCCTGAGCAGCTTCCACCGGAGAACTCGTCCTTCCTGGAGAGGAGCTTCGTGTGTCGCTTCCGCTGCCTCCTGGACAACTCCTCCGGCTTCCTCGTCAGTACAATGTTTCTAGTTCTGTTGTCAAAACACGAGGTGGAATGTGGCTCAACAGCCTTTGGTTGAATTAGAAAACTCATCTCATAAACAACATTTCATGCGTGTGGCGTCCATCTTTTCTACCTGACATTTTTCCTTCCATAGAAGCAGCATGAGTCTCCTAGCCTGTGTTTGCCGTATTGATTGAGAGCCTGCGCTACTGCGCCACATAACGCTCTCGTGGTCGAGAGGCTTCATGAATATTTTTAGCATGTAAGGAAATAATTTGACGTTCTTTCACCCGAACCAGGCGCTGAAGTTCCAGGGCCGCCTGAAGTACCTCCACGGCCAGAAGGTTTCCAACGGGAACTGTAACAAACCTCAGCTGGCGCTCTTCGCCGTCGCTGTACCCGTCCAGCCGCCGACCATCGTGGAGATCAGAGCCAAGATGCTCCTCTTTCAAACCAAGCACAAGCTGGACTTCACACCCATGGGCGTCGATAGCAGGTGCTACAAATCCTTCCTTTCTCCTCCATGCTCCACTTTCAGCTGTTGCTGAAATGATTTCCAGTTTAACAAACTTAACGTTCATCCTTTGTGTCCCTCCAGGGGGAAGATTATTCTGGGCTACTCAGAGATCGAGCTGTGTATGAAAGGCTCCGGCTACCAGTTCGTCCACGCAGCTGACATGATGTACTGCGCCGACAACCACATCCGCAGTACGTCGACTCGGCTTTAACGTTAAATATGAATATTATTATACACAATTCACCACAAAATAATTCAATACAGCCGTTTACTTCTCTAAATAATTCATTGGTATTTACAAAATGATGAATATTTGTAAGATTGATGTTATTTGCTTCACTGGATGAAGCATCATTGTGTGTTGTTGTCTTCATATCGCAGTGATTAAAACAGGAGAGACCGGTCTGACTGTGTTCAGGCTCCTGACTAAGTCGGGTGGCTGGGTGTGGGTGAAGTCCAACGCCAAGCTGATCTTCAAAGGAGGAAGACCTGAATTCATCATCGCATATCAGAGGGCTTTAGTGTGAGTGTTTCATCCTTAATAACTGAACTGCGTGGGGCTCGATCGGCTTCTAAATCATAAGACCTTTAGTCAGTAATGTAACGTGTGCTATTTGGTCCGTTTCAGCAACGCGGAGGGCGAGGAGTATCTGCGTCAGAGGAGGCTGCAGCTTCCCTTCAGCTTCACCACAGGAGAGGGCGTCCTCTACAACACCGGCCCCGCCGTGGACGTCACGCAGTTTCAGTTCAATAAAATGTTCACCAACGTGGAAGACATGAAGAAGGACGTGACCCCCGGCTCTTTGCTGGACTGCTTCCTGAGTCAGGATCAATCGGTGTACATGCAGACGCCGGACACCCCTCTGCCCGTGGATCAGGTGTTCATGGACAGCCAGGCGCTGGTCAGCGTGGCCGGCGAGGCGTGGCAGGAGAGCGGAGACACGGCCGGGATGGGCGACGCCGTCATCGTGAAGGAGGAGGCCAAGCAGTCGGTGATGGCTGTGATCAACAACCTGGAGAAAATGGCTCAAGACGGCGACTTTTGCACGGCTCTGCAGGATCTGGACGTCAGTGACGCGGAGCTGATGGAGTGGGAAAATACCCTGAAGAGACTAAGTCAGGACGGGGATCAGCAGAGCAACGTCAAGGCTGAGCTGGACAGCGTCCTCACCAACGACATCTTTGACTTCATCGATACCGTTTTGTTCAAGGAGAAGGGAGATGCCAGCCCTCTCAGCTGCCTCACAGCGCCCAACAACAACCAGCAGGACCCCTTCACCCAGGCCGGACTCGGCGAGCCACAGTCGTTTGAGACACCGAGCCCTCATCGTACGTTCTCTCCGATGAACGGTCTCTACGCTCGCCAGCAGGAAACAATGAGCGGCCCGGTGATTGCAGAGTCTGCTCAGATATTCACCCAGAAACTCTCCCACCTCGGCCCCCTCATTACTCAGGCTGACCCGAGCCTGCCTGCTGTTCAACAGCTGCAGCTCCGGGACATTTTCAGCCCGTCTATAGAGCTCCCAGAGCTCACTGTCCCCGACGCCTCGGCCCCTTTCCCGTCCTGTGGGCGGGCACCTATCGGCCACGTGGGCGGCCCTCTGGGGACGCAGCCCGGCCAGCTTCTGCGGTGTCCTCAAAACAGTTTTCCGGCTCCCGCAATCGCACCAAACGGACAGTTACTGCAGAGCTCCGCTCGGCAACCGAACAACGTCGCGGCGCCCGGCGCGATGGACATTTTGCCCCCCCTGATTCCTTGCAAAGCCTTCAATTCTATCAGCACACCTACTATTCCCGTTCCCTTTGCCACAACGTGTCTACAAGGAAGCCCCTCGTTTGAAACGCACTGCCAACAGGTTCAGCAGTGGCCGCAGAGCCGGCAGCAGAAGCCGCAGAGCGCCGGCCTCGTGCAGAACGGACACGAGCTGATGCCGGCGCACCACGGCCAAACTCCCGGAAGCCAAACGCTCCCGCGCGCCGGCCTGTGGCCGAGCAGCGTCGCCGGACTGAACCACGCTCAGCCGGGAGGGCTGACGTGCAGCCAGGCAGCCGCTCACAGCAGCTGCATGTTCGACCAGCACTTTTCTTCCAGTCCAGCAGGAGGCGACGTCCTGGCTCTCTCCGGCTCTTCGGGCCTGAGGGGGGCCGACGCGTCCCTGGATCAGAGTCCTCCTCAAGGTTCCTGCTACTTCCAGTGGAGCCACAGTGAGTCCGTGGTGGGCACGACCGCCATCCACCAGGAGAAGACCAACATCAGCCCGCCCGGCATGAGCTCGTCAGAGCACTCGCTCAACATTCAGCACTACCTGGAATGCCACAGACAGACTCAGGTAAACACATCGTTCCACCCAACAGGAAAGATGAATCATTATTGTATCACAACAATCAAATGTAGCGCCTGAACTAATGTCTATCTTAACGCCTCCTCTGACCTCTGACCTCTCTGCTCTCTCTCTCTCCAGCAGGATGAAAGAGTCTCCGCTGAACTCAACGGGATGTTTGCCACTCCTGCTCAGGACGTAGCCGTGTACCTGGCGGGACAAAACTCAGTATAGTTGGCCTGTATCAGCGCTTATCCACAGACTCTCATGCTTACCCCCTTATTCATAATGTTTTATATCGTTTATACTCTGTCCAGTCTGTCATGTTTTAAAAGCTGTGCTCCTCAGTTTTGAGTGAAGATACACGATAGTAATAATGAAGTATGAAGCCACAAAGTGCGTTTACCAGGATGGAGCTTGAGCCAGCTAGGAGGATTGGTCAAGTAGATCCAAATAGCCAAAGAAATAGGTTTTTATAAGGGAAACCGGGTCCTCGTTTTCAGCCTGGGACATTCATTCATCTCCCAATTATGAATACCTAAAATACTAGAAGAAAGAAACCGGAACATGCTGTTGTTTTTATATACATATATATATATATACACAGTATATATATATATAATCAAACGTTGATGGTGACCTTTCTAAAAGATGTCGTCATCATCTTTGTAAAACACTTAAAGTGACAGCGACCTGAAAGCACAGCTGTAACGTCAACTCAATGTTATTACAGATAAAAGAATCTGTATGTTTCTAATGAGAACTCTTAAATGTGGTTGATGTAAATACAATCTGTAGTCCAACTGGTAGTGTTGGCTTTGGCTCACAGACCCTCTCCGATGTACAGCAGGTCATACAGTATCAATGTGCTTTAGTGGAGGAATGCTGCCGAGTGTTTGTCAAACCCATAAATATAAGACCAACAGTGAACATGTCCGAAAATAAGCAGAGCAGTCGGGAAGCGACTGATCGTCACCTCGACTCTGCTTCCTGTACGCTTCATGTCTGGGATCACAGCGTTTTTGATTTGACGCGTTATTTTTCATTTCAGTGACGTTTTTCTTTTTTTTTTAAACTGAAAATAAGCATAGCTGCAGTCGAGTTCTTTTGAATGCACTGCTGCTAATATAGACGTGTACTCGAGGGTCGTTTTGAGATGCATCTTGTTATATATATTCAGTAATGGAACTTAAAAGTAAACTGGAAGTCCCGTGACAATGAGCCTTAAGAAATCAGTCCGTCAATCAAATCTCTCTCTGATCATGCACTCATCTCAACGCTCAGTGATTGCAAGAAGAAGAAGAGTCCAAGACTTCCGTGAGTCACAGCCGAGGCCTGAACGATCTCCAACTATTCTACGTCAAACTAAACAGTGAGGTAGTTTTTACGGGGAAGCTTTCTCAAGGATCGGCCCGTTCCATTGGCCAGCTCCTGAGAATGACGCACGGGCCTCCGCCCGACACTCTTCCAACAGTTACCAAAACCCACGGTGCCTTCAGGTGCTGTCGCAGCAAACTTGCCCTCAAACGGACGACAAAATGCTACAAACCCCCCAGACAGTAGATGAAGACGTTGAACGAGGTCGCGGGGTAAAAGATGACCCGTCCTCCCGTTCATCTGCATCCTTCACAGCTGTGCTCTGCATGTCATGTATTTTCTAAATCAAATGCACAACTTGAAAGGATGGACTTCTGTTCCATTCTCCCGTATTTTTGTGGTCCTACATAGGAACACCCTAAAACGTGTATTAACCCAAACATTAATTTATACCATGGCATCGTGACCGTATACATTTTTTTCTTGTGCCTTCGTTCCGAGTGGGCAGCTTCAAAGCGTATCTTCGTGTCAATGTATCCGTGCCTTCTTGTATAGTAAAATATTATTTTCTAAGGCCATCCTTTAGAGCTGCACTAACGTAAGGGAAGCCGTGTCCATAGGGGATGCAGTGTGTTTGCTGTAAAGTAAAGGTTTTATCCTTAAGTGCATTTCAAGGCTCCGAGGAATCTCTTAAAAGTCCACTCTCCATCACACAGAACGTCCGCAACAATGGAAACAAGGGAAAATACTTAACGTGACCTATCTCTGTAGAGATGGTAAGATTTCTTGCATTGATGAGTAAACAGCTCCCACAATGCACTCTGTCCATATTTACTTTGTTCTTGTCTCTTCATTGTGGCTCCGTTATAGCTGCTCTTTATTTCCACACTACAAGAAATGGTTTGGATTAACCTGAGTTAGGACACCACGGCAGCTCTATCGTAGTTCTGCTGCACTGTGGGGAATCACTCGGTATTTTACCTTTTCGTTTTTTTGGAAATAGCTTTCAGTGAAATGCTTAAAAATGGTGAAAACCGTAAAAGGTGTCAGGGCACAGATTTAAGGTGCCCCCCCCCTCCTGTGTCCTTTCTGCTAGTGTGTCTTTGTTGTGTTGAATCACGGAGACGAGCTCGGTCCGTGGAGGCTATCGGGACTATTCGACTTTAATACAGACGTGTCATGACTGTAGCCACGATGAAAAGAAACCCAGGAGCCCAGATGTGTTATCCTCAGCTGTGTCGATGTTCTTATGCTAACATGTGCCTTGCCATATTTCTGGTTTTGTTTTTTTTTCCTAAAAAAGAAAAAATAGCAGAAATCAGTGTCATTATAATCCACTTATATTTAGCCAAGTAGTTATAGTATCTATATCATAATATATGTTGAACAAATAACCAGCCTTTGTCTACTGTTAAATGCTTTTTCATAAATATGTGTGCAATGATTCAACATGTGTTTGGCTCATTTGTTTATAAAAATCCATGTTAAAGGGCAACTTCGGTATGTTTCTTTCTTCTTTTTAATGAGTTTTGCATAATTTAACCATGTGCACACAAACATAGCGACATTACCCAGCATGACCCACCTCTGCTGGGACCCAAGAGCACAACAATGACATCAGGAACATCACCAAAGACAAACATGTAAAAGTATAACACAGCACTGGTTTGTAGAGAGCAATGCTGGTTCTGTCCACCAGAGGGCTCCCTCTCCCCCGGCGGTGTCTCATGTAAGCAGCACTAACATTTAACAGAGGCCCTGACATCTATGAGTCTGTGGTCACACATCCATCGACATTACAATATGAATAAGGTTATAAGTAGCCTATATATATATATATATATATATATAAATGTTAATGTTATGTCTTTCAAACCAGGAAGTGTTGTTTTATTCAGGAGAACAGAAAGATACATATGTGTTTCTACATGTAGTTTTTCTTTTGTTACTGAGTGAGATATTAATAATGCTCTTTTTTTACTGCCCAAAAACCCACTTGCCAAAGTTATTGGTTTGTATTTTCTTTAAAGCTGTAAAATAATATCCGGCCCCTTTTTTCCCCTCAGGGGCCCCCAAACCACATTTCAACTGATGACTTACAAAGCCACAAACCACGAACATCTTTCAGTAGTTTTCCGCTGCAAAGGCACAATTTAAAGTGTGTGGACAAAGAGCCTGCATGCTAATGCATTATTATAGACAACTCATTGTCGGACTTGATATCCCACTTCTCTCTGATAGTCCCTGTTGTCAGGTCAGGTGTAAAGGTTGAAGGCTTGAGTGATTGTTTGTACTGCCATGTTTGTTTTAATGATAGATACAGGGCTGTATCATCTGCCCCATTTGTGACAGATTGTCAATGTTGCATTCAAGATATCTCATAATTAAGATGGTATATACTATGGAAGCCCATTCCCGCCAGCAAAAAATAAATAAAATTAGATCACCAAAAAAAAAAAAAAAATGAATTCACAAAAAAAAAAAAAAAAAATGAATTCACAAAAAATAAAAAAAAAAAATTTAATTCACAAAAAAAAATTATATATATATATATATATATATATATAATTTTTTTTTCACTTTTTCTCTGTCAGCAAAAAAAAAGAAAAAGAAAAGATGTTTCCAGTTGCTGTTTATTGGTCGCCACCTCAGCCACATTGGTTTCATTCTTTATACTGGTGCGTTTGCTCAGTACAATCCATGTGAAACATCATCTGTATTTCATGTGTTGTAAAGCCACGTTTTAAAGAAGTCTTCAATGTACTCACAATCCATTCATATGTCATAGCTGCTTCTATGACTGTTGTGTTAAAGTATCTCATAATTTCGACTTTCTATAGCAACTGGAAAAATCTGGTCAGTGTTATGGTTACAGATGGATGCACCAAAAGTTTTTTTTTTTTATTTTATTTTTTTTGCTGGTGGAAAAAAAGTAAAATAAAAAAAAAAAAATGTATTTAATTTTTTGTGAATTACATTTTCTTTTTTCTTTTTTACCGGTACTATTTTTTTTTTTTTTTTTTTTTTTAGTGATCTTTTTTTTTTTTTTTGCTTGCGGGAATGGGTTTCCATAATATACTGTATATATATGTTGAAAAAAAAGAAAAATAATTCATGATTATTTGCAAAAATAAGGTAATGATATTAACAGTTAAGTCATTATATTATAACAATACTCTCAAGACAAAGGGTCAGGGGAATATTGTTTTTTAATTGTATAATTATAATAATCATGTCAGTGTCCTAAACATACAATAATGAGGAACTGAGTTGCCAGTAAACCTAAAGCATGGCTTCACCACATTCTCCACAGTGGGAGATGGCAGTGCTATTTGACTGCATGCCACACAGTACACTACCTGTATATTGTTTGGGTAAACAGTAAACAGTGTAGCATTTGAGTACCGGGGAATTAGCTGTCCACTAGCTAGCTAGTTAGCTAGCTTGCTAATTTCGCCATGTTGTGCCGAGTGAAGCCGATGCGGAAGGGTCTTAAAACTTGCATTCTCTCTACTGGCCAACAGGGGGCGACTCCTCTGGTTGTATAGAAGTCTATGAGAAAATGACTCTACTTCTCTCTTGATTTATTACCTCAGTAAACATTGTAAACATGAGTTTATGGTCTCAATCTCTAGTTTCAAGTCTTCTTCAATACAGCATGATGTTCATTTAGTAAATTATGGTCCATTTCGAGCTGTCACAAACCAACGGGTGACGACACAATGACCACGTCATCTTCTTATATACAGTCTATGGTTACAGCGGGCTGGTGGCAAGCTAGCTAGGTAGCTAGCGGACAGCTGGCTAGTTTGCTAGCTTGCGAATCCCGCCATGCTACACGGGTTACAGAAAATGTTGCACGGCTCCCCTTGCAGGACGACCTTGACCGGCAGACGAGACTTAAAAAGACCACAAGCTCTCTTTCCTCCTCGCTCTCTTGGGCTCGGAGCATGAAAAACACATTTACAGCTGTGGCGATGCCGTCCCGTGGGACACACAAGTGTCTAAACAAACACACAAGCTCCTGGAAGCATGAAGGGCAAGTGCCAACGGATGCGTACAGGCGCATAAAACTAAAAAATATACACAATTCAAAGTCAAAGAAAGCATATATGACAACTTATCGTGAATAAGTGCTTTGCTGAATGTCTGTGTGTGCAGAGAGATGAAGGCTCACATCCATAACTTACATACACTGATCTGATGGTCGCTACTGCACCAAAATACTTATTTAGATTCGCTATTTTGCTCCTAATGTGTAAGTATTGGCAAAGTCATAGTGCTCTCATAGTGGTGTGATTGATGTTGATGGGACCAGAGGAGGTGGACTCTGTGTTCACATCTCGATGCTTGGTGCTCAAACACAGTCACAGTTGATGGACGATGTTTTTTTCCTCATGTTGAATTATTAATGTGAAGATATCGACCATATTATCTGACCAGAGAATTGTTTTTGTTGCTGCTGTTCATGCCGTTCATGCAAATTCAATAAATGCACTACAGGAATGTACAGCTGTTTCTGTTTTGTTGTGTTTGTTGTGTTATAAATGGGCTACATCTGCAGTTCATTGTGTATCTCTGTGTTGCATAGTGACAATAAATGATCCTTGGATCCTTGAGTCCTTAATAAAACAACTACAGACGGGGGACAAATTAAAGGAAACACGTGAATAAAAGAGTGGAGAAACATATCAAATGCAGATGCTTTTGTCCACCAGGGCTCACTGAACGTTTTGGTGAATATTAAAATGATGTGAATGAAACATATTACGGTCTTTACAGTCACCAGATCTCAACCAAATTGAAAATCTACGTCTCTATTACAAAACAGATCTTGATCTCAATGATATTACCTGATTTAATGAAAGGTTGTTTTATATAAATGAGAGAATATCTTGTGTTCATGGCAAAAAATGGCAAAAAAGGCCATGTAGTGTCCAAAATGAAAGAGTTAATCCTCTGGAAACCTTGAATATCCAATTGACACTCTGGACGAAGGTCTTTGACCGACTAACAGACAGATATGGTTCTATTTTTGTATAAAGGACACTAAGTCATCCTGAAAAGCAGCGGAGTTCTGATGCTTAACAAATGAAAGATAATAGAGCCCACGACAATACAACCAGCATGTTGGCCTAGTTTTCATTCTCCATGTGCTGTGGGGGTCTTGAGTGCCCAGAGGGGGTCTGATGTGGTCACGTGACTCAATGTATAGGCCTATGTATTTCCATATAGCACGAACATCTCGACATATCTGTCTTTGTCTGCTGTCAAAACACAATCGTGTTTGAACCTCCGCAGCTGTTTACACACAGTCTGACAAGATAAGACTGAAGTCGTGAATTATTCATATTTCATTCATTCTGTAAACCGTTCAATTGTATTATATTAAAGAAATTATATTCTTTAATATGTCCTGGTTTCAATAAGTAAACATTATAACTTTAGACTGCGTTCTAATTTTAGGTCTAACAAATCATCGTTTTGCAGTCAAAATTATTGTCTTTAAAAGAAAGAAAAACAGGTATTTGATATTCGAAAATTTGCATTTTGCTCTTGTGTGTGTTGGTGTCTAGTGTTTGATTGACAGCAGGCTGAACCAACGAAAAAAGAAACAAACAAATGCTGCAATTTACAAACCAATGGGCCGATAGTGGGCCTTTCTCATTTCCCAGTTTTGTAAATCCTCGATTCCTTTCCTCGCCTTCTCTCCTAGCGTCTTTGTCCCGCCCACAGGAGATGCGAGCGGAGGAGACTCGAGGAGAGAGGAGTCGAGGCAACGTATATATACTGTGTATGTATATATATATATATATACACAGTATATATATTATAAATTCACAAATTCAAGATAAATACACAGGTTATGTGATGTCAGTAATGTTTGCGGTTAAAACAGAGCCTTTGCCAGGTGCTACACAAACGTTGAAGGGAAGAAAGTTCGATCATCAATAAGTACAACTCATGAAAACACAAAAAAAACACAACATTCCAGCTGTGTGTCACGCCCAGGCAGCAACCTCCGGTTCTGCCGAGTGAAGCCAAAGCTTCATGTGTTAAAGCTGCATTCTCTCTAGTGTCCACCAGGGGGCGACTCCTCTGGTTGTATAGAAGTCTATGAGAAAATGACTCTACTTCTCTCTTGATTTATTACCTCAGTAAACATTGTAAACATGAGTTTATGGTCTCAATCTCTAGTTTCAAGTCTTCTTCAATACAGCATGATGTTCATTTAGTACATTATGGTCCATTTAGAGTCAAACAGACCATAAAGAAGGGGATGCCTTAGGGGCGGGGCTTACTGTGATTGACAGGTCGCTGCAGCTAGACGTATCCGTCATCACTATGTCACTCCTCCGTATTCCAAATATGGTAACCTCTGTTCATTGGCTGCAAAGAAAACATGGCGATGGCCACAATCCAAGATAACGAAGGCAAAATCACCGAACTCGAGGCTTCAAAACGTCCGTCCACAAACCAATGGGTGACGTCCTGATGACTACGTCCACTTCTTATATACAGTAAACGGTACACGCTCTTTTTGCCAGCAGCCATGTGGACACGTCCGGGTAAGAACAGGTGTCATTGATAAAATAAATGTTGTTATTTTGTGCGTCACAGCCAATCCAGTGAGCTGCAGCATGCACAATACCAGGGCCCTGACCCACCTAAATGGAATGGGGCCATAATGTTATTAACCTGTGTTTACCCTGCAGGTAATGTCCAAATAGCTGCTGTGAAAAGGGTGCCGCCTGAAGAATGTAAAGTCCAATATTCTCTCTCTTTTAGCTCGGTTTTTGGTCTCCACCACCTCATGAGGGGAAACATCCGTCTCTTTAGCTGCTAAATGCTCCACTGTGTTCACCACGCAAAACTAAGAGGAGCAGCTGAATCAGGTTATAATACTCTTTGCATTGTTATTGCACAAATATAAATGAGTCACTTTGTCTAATATCTTCTATTGCAGATCAATTATCGTTGTTTTTCAGGTTCTTCTTCGTAAACACAGAGTTCCTCCGATCGTTGGAATGAATTCAGCTACATTATTTAAAAAGTCTAACCTCTGACCCACATTAAAGCACCGGGCCAATGCAGGCTCAACATAAACCTCCATCTCTCTCGATGCGAGCGCTGATTGGACGCCGGGACCCGCTCGCGAACGCGCCGGCGTGGACGCGCTCGGCCCGTGTTTCCAGGAGACTCTCCCTCGTGGGCGCGCGTCGCCTCCTGCCCCTGTCCTGTAATTTTCATAAGAAGCTTCTCGTGCTCGCAACCGTCGGAAATCTGTGTCGGGCGTGCCCGCCAGTGGAATGCGCGCACTCGCTGCCCCCCCCTCCTCCTCCTGTGCAGCTCATGTCCGGCGCTAATTGGAGTGCAGCACTGATGTAGATTATAAAATGTAAATACTTGGAGCTTTCTATGCGTTTATTTGAAGATTGTTTTGTTGTATTTAGAACCCGGAGGGAGGATGAGGAGGGCTCCTCTGCAGACTGCGTCTCCTCTCAGATAATTTCATCCTTTTCTTCATGAGGATGAAAACTCAACATTGTCTTTCTACTTGGAACAACTTCATCTTCCCGTGAGGGCCGATGGGACCGCAACTATTTCCTTATTTGTCTCCTTTTTTTAATTGATTTTTTTAGCGGATCGCATTCTGCCCAATCTCTTGTTTTTTTCCTGCACATTTTGATTTAACTCCGAAGTGCAGCGGCCCATAGAACAAAACCGAGGTCCTGTTCGTAGCTATAACTTATTTCGTTTGGCAATTTTTTGGTTTGTTTTCTCTGATTTTGTTTTACACTTTTTAAAGAATGTGTTGCCGGTCTTGATCTGAAGGATTATAGCAGAATATTGTTGGTGGCTTACATGTAGCGGAGAGAGAGGCTCTGTGTGTTTCTGAGGGACTCATCGGAGGCTTATATAAGAAGAGCCGTCATGTATGCAGGACGCAAGCGGAGAAAACCAGTCCAGAGAGCGTAAGTTCGTTTATTTATTATTTTTACTGTAAATGCCAATTAAATTCACTGAAAACAGCCTCGTAGTAAATAGTAAAAACCGACCTGGAGAGCATGGATTCTGATGTTAGTTCCTAAATGCACAAACCCGCTGCGAGCCTGCAGCACTTCTCAGAACATTTAGAGGAACCAGTTTCTTTCATCGGTTTAGAAAACATTCGACATTTCGTTTGCTGCTTAACGCAAATAAACGCCAAAGCACCTGCTGGGTGATACGTATTTATGCTTTCTAATGGGATGTTTCTTGATGTTCTATGATGAAAACAATAAAGTGGAGATTTCCTGTGCTCTTGTGCACCGTTGTGCAGAGTTCCTTTAATGCCTGCGGATTATTACAGGCCTGCAACTGCGGCCTGATTTTAACCTTCAACACTTCTCTCTTAGATTTGTATTCATAGAGCTATTTAAAAAAAAATACTCCTGCAAATAAACGTAAAGAACACACGCGTTTATTATTCAGCATTAATTGTGTAATTTGTTGTTATAACGTCTCTGAGTCTCTGGGACCCTCATGCAGGTTGTTGCGCCATTTTCTGTCAAAACGCCCTTCAGAGGATCAGACACACTGTTTTTAACGTCGTCAGGTTATTTTTGATTGGTTTAGGATATTTAATAACCCGTCGTTTATTAATAAAAACATGTATTTGCTGAGTTTATAATGTTAAAATTCGCAAATTGAAAGAAATAGCCTTTTATATGTGTTAAGGCTTTGACTTGACTGTAAAACCTAAACGTCTTTCTTTCCATCATGATTAAATCCTCAGCAGTGATGATGAGATCATCCAAATTAAAGATGAACAACTTGACTTTATTATAACGTGTGAGCAGCTGTAAACTGTGTTCATGCAGACTGAACAGGAGGATGAATCACCTCCACTCTGTCTGTAGGTTTTGCTCTTCTGATGAAGTCATTTATTTTATCATAAGTAATTCATCTCACAGGCAGTGAGACGGTTTCCACTTAAAATGCTTTAATCTGGGAGAACTTCTTATGTCAGAAACTGATGATAATTCCTAAAAGAGAGAGAGAGACAGAGAGAGAGAGAGAGAGAGAGAGAGACTCAGTGTTTGCAAAAGTAGCACAAATGAAAAATTCCCATAATCCTCTTGTGATGAGACGGACTCATGATGGACTCAAACTGTGGTGAGGCACCTTTTGGTTACAGAGCAGCTTTGACTCAGTGGATCAGGTTTTCAGATCAGGGTCAGTGTAGAGGTGTGGTTCATGACGAGGCTTTTCTCCCACACACACACACACACACACACACACACACACACACACACACACACACACACACACACACACACACACACACATTGATCAGCTCTGATAACTGATGGATTTATTGCTCGCTGGTTGCAGTTTTCACAATCTGAAGAATTATTGCTTTTCTTTTGTGTGTTTTCATATTTATTCATCCATAAAATCCATAAAAAGAATAATGTCTGGAACTTGTTCATGTTTTTCGATTCAGTTAAATGCTTCTTTACATTAGTCATGTTTGTAAACAACAACAAAACAATGCAGTTTGTTCTGTTGAGGAACAGAAAATGCTTAAATTATGTGAATACATTTGGTTTTAATATTGAATGAATATCAACACATTAAATATCATCCCGTAATAACATTATATATATATATTCTGGTGCACTGTTAACATGAATACTAGACTTTAGGCTGACTCGCTGCTATTAACCACGCCAGTGTAACGTCTACCTTACAACTTGTCACTTATTTTTCTGCACTTATTTCTGTCTTTGTGCTGCAACACCTGATTTCCTCCCGTGCGGATCGTTGAAGCTCTTTTCTTTTCTGATCTGTTTTTACAAAGAATCGACTGGGAAGCAGGTTTACGCACAATCAGCAATATGTTTGGTCCACATCTGTGTGTTGCCATGTGGAGTCCAACCTCTTTGGCTTGTGACCCATTTAAACCATTCTTTGTCTGATTACAGCCTCCTCCTCTTTATACAGCATGTGACTATCATGGTCCCCAGAGGATGTGAGCAGTTCCACTCTCTCACAGCCCCGAGGAGCTGAAGCTGGTTACTATTAAAGACAAACAGAAAACAGTAGATCTAAACTTGTGCAGCAGGAATATGTTTTTTCTTATTATCAACCAAAAAATCATTTCAACCATCATGAAGTCAGCGTAAACCGTTCTAAATGTTTTCCTTTTACTTTGTTATTATAGTGTTTTTATTTTGCATAAAAACACACAATTCAAACGAATAGGGAATAAAACAGTTCTTCTATTGATTGAGAATAATGGCATTAGTATTAATTATATACGTTGCATATGGCTAGTGTTGAGAAGTTGAACAGGTCATAATTCCTTCTCTAGTATTTATTTAAGTTCCTTCAAACCACTGTATTAATTCAATCAGTTTCAATTAGTTTCAATCCGCTGCCGATCGATCTCTAATCACTGCTGCACGTCATCAAATGATCAAATGTTTGTTGAGTTTGAGCTTTTCTCCACGTTTATTTCTGTGGTTCACTTTAATCTACATTCGGTAACTTTAATAGAAATATCTTTGTGTCATATTAGCTCAAACTGTATTTGTATTGTGACATTAGTACAAGAGACGGATAGTAAACACCCAATCAGAGCCGAGGAGTCTCTAAAACAGCCAATCGCTGCTCGGGAACTCCGGTCAGACTGGGAAACGCTGATCAAATAGAGTGCAGTTGGAATGAGTCCTAAAACCCAGAGATGAGTCAGCATTTTTGCAGATCTACTTCCCTCGTCTGGAAGTCGATGAGTGTTTTTGGTTAGACGCCTGAAATAAGGTCTGTGGTTAACACAAGCTCCAGAGATGTTAATGTTTTGTTCTACGATGTAAAATGGTTCAGTAAATACCTCTGTGGTGAATTTAGAAGAGTCCTCACTGGTCCTCCTTCAGCTTAGTGGTGGAGACGTGAAGTCATGTGACCGTGGTGGAGTTCCCTAACGTCAGCTTTTTACTCCTGAATATTTTACTCAGGCTTTAAAAAAATCATAAAAGTTGTGTTTATGTTTGAAGATTATCTCGCTGAACAAAATGTGTTAAGTATCATGAACGTTTGTTTGCCACAGAGATTATTTTCTGCAATAATCCATTTGTGGAAGGAACCAGAGTCTTTTGTAGGAGACATTTGTTTTGACCCAAAATGTCCTCCCAGCGCCACGATGAAAGCTTGGTTTGGGGTCCTCTGTTGGTGCCTACCGATGAGTTTATTGTGACCTGTTTCTCCGTTTATCATGTCCGTCAGGGTGAAGCAGGCACCGACCGAAGGAGCCAAGTCCAACCCGTCCAAACGTCACCGGGACAGGTTGAACGGGGAGCTGGAGCGGTTGGCCAGCCTGCTGCCGTTCCCCGAGGAGGTCACCGCCAGTCTGGACAAACTCTCCATCCTCCGCCTGAGCGTCAGCTACCTGCGGGCCAAGAACTTCTTCTCTGGTAAATCCAATGAATCTTTATTGCTCTGCGTACAACAGGAATGTCTGTGTCACTTCACATCATTCATCATGCAGTTGCGTTTTCTCTTTACATAAGAGCAGTCACATGGACGCATTGATGATGCAACCTGTTTCCAATTAGTTTTGGGAAATCGTCTCGTGTGCCATGAAACGCAGAGAAGATCGATATCAAATTTAATGAGCTACTGTATGTGTCCAGCACACAGAGAGAGGTCTGCGATGGGTTTAGCCTAGCTTAGCACAAAGACTGAAAGCAAGTAGAAACTGCTAGCCTAGCTCTATCGTAAGTGAAACAAATGCACGTTATGGCAATCCCACAGTTGTCTTCTTTCATCCTAATGAACCGTCACATCTTTCTCATAGAAGTCTATGAGAAAAGGACTCTACTTCTCTCTTGATTTATTACCTCAGTAAACATTGTAAACATGAGTTCATGGTCTCAATCTCTAGTTTCAAGTCTTCTTCAATACAGCATGATGTTCATTTAGTACATTATGGTCCATTTAGAGTCAAACAGACCATAAAGCAGGGGATGCTTTAGGGGCGGGGCTACACAGTGATTTAACACCCTGCAGATAAACATGAACATAAAACATCATGTACCTCTTTATATACAGAAACAAAGAAATTAGTTTTATGTAGAAATAATATAGAGAAACATTATTATTAGAATGCTATAATATTAAAATGTCAGATTTTCAAGATATTAGTAATATATATGCCTCAACATGTTATCAAGTGTGTTAAAATATAAAATATTGTTCAACTTACAAAGATTAACAATTCCAATAGCAAGTGCTGCAGTAAATACTTGTTTATCTTAGAATATGGATACTAAACACCAGGAGCCTTTCAATGAGAGATTTCATTGAGTCAAATACTGTTTTAACTCTGAATTAAACACCAGCTGACTCTCGGATGGATTGATCGATATTTCCGTTGGTGAATTAAGCATCTGAAGATTTACCCCCTAAAAACAAACGGTTCTTTTTAAGCAACATTGATGCACAACTCCAGCAGCTCTTCAGCATCTTTTTGCAGATGTGTGTTTTGCCCTCAGTTGTTGCTTTGGTCCCTCCGAACATGACGAGAATGTCACAACAGCCGAGCCGCTCGCTCTGTATTTGTTTCCCCCACATCTCACGGCTCATCTCATCGAACCAGAGATGTGGGCGACCACCGCGGCAAGAGAAGAGCAACCAGCCGCCGCCTTATTCAGATGTTTTCATCCCAGAGAAGGGCCCCTCAATATTTCATACAGACCCACGTCTGTGCATGTGTGCATGTGTGTGTGTTTGTGCAGCATCACTTAGTCCAGGATTAGGAGATGGAGCTGTGCATGGCGTCCATTAAAAAGAGAGAGTTGCATGCCAACGGATGACCGTTTGTATGGTCGTCTCTATATGCAGAGTGAAGACATTGTTATTTTAGGCGGTGATCTTTCACGGAGAATGCTGCAATGCGGCCGTCGGATGCTCTTGTGGAGCATGCATAATTGAGAGAAACCCCGGAGTTTAAAGAATTTATGAAATGGAGGCAGTGCAATGTTTGTTTAAGGCAGCGGCTTCTTGAGATGGCAGTTTGGGGTGAGACGGACTGGATCCAGCGTCTTTTTGGGCGGATGTAGCAAATTGCGTTTCATATTTCTATTGTGTGTGTGTGTGTGTGTGTGTGTGACTGCTGGGTTCACATGTTGTGTGTACGTAGAGGCTTCTGATGCCCTGAGGAGATAAAATTAATTTTACTGTATTTAGAGCTATCAGTAATAGTTATATTTATAACTCCCTTTCAATAACATATGCAATAATTCGCCGGCTCGTCCTGTCAGAGTGAATTATTGATAATGGATTTCAGCACCAATAGGTCAAAGTGTAGCCTATAGACAAGCCCTCTTGTCTAACTGCATTAGCCTACTTCCTGGACGGTCTCTAAGTAATTAACGAGCTCAGGGCTCTTACATTAAGGAAGCAGCTCCGCGGAGGGGAAAGCTCTGCGGACCCCGAGGGGGCCCCCGATGCTCCGGGGGCCGTCTCCGTGGTCAGCCATTGTTGTTGCATGTAAACAGCTCGTCTGAGGCATAAAATATTGGGTGGTCTGCGGAGCGATGATTTAGCTCCAGTACACTCTGGGAACGCTGCCATTGCTTCAACCCTCGCTCAGAAGAAGTGCTCCACACTCAGCGAGGCTCACCTGCACGCAGCAGTACAATGCGTTAGAGCTGTTTGTGCTCACGGTCATGGCCGTGCGTGTAGCTGAACACGTCGTAGGAGTCGAACAAAAGCCCCGGCTAATCTGGCTGACACGTATTATCCGGCCCAGCTGCCATCTTTGTTATTGTCAGGAGCTACAAAGGGCTCGTCCCTCTCAGCCAGTCTGAGGAGAGGGGCGTTAACTCTCTTAAAACCGATAACCCGGGGATCACCCCACTCTGTGGTGTGAGGCCGCCGCTCTTCAGCCCATAAGAACCATCTTCACAGCTGTTGTCTGCCTTTTGGATCATGTACGCTCCATGCGTGAGAGGCAGAACGGTGCTGAGTCGACCAGTCGAACGTGGAAATTATGTTCAGGGCTCAACGCTGAGTGTTAGAAGTGGTTGCTGAAACTTAAAATACGGTTGCCATTTTTAGTCACCTGTCATGTTTTTAATAGTTGAAATACAATGCAGTTATTCTTTTGGCTATTTAATTGAATTCTCTGAATATTGACTTCCCTCCTGTGCTGCATTGAAGCTCCGATCTTCTATCTTTTAGTTCCATAACTTGAAAACTAAACATAAATTTGTACATTCATGTCCTGCAGAGGCTGAACCTTTTATGTCTCCTAGTTGCATTTGCAGGCAGTTTGCTGGTAAGGTCCAATACACGATATACCAGATGTTATTTTTTAAATCATCATGTTTATACAGAAAAGCAGCTGCGATGCCAACCTGTTCTCACTCCCAAGTCTAAATACCAATGCTTGGCCAGTGGCCCTGTAGGCGCCTGATACCGAAGCACAAAGGCACCTCTTAGTGTCTGTACGAGACGCATCGCAACTCCAATGTGAACCCATCAGCTCCGACATTAGACGGTGAGAGCAACGTAAAGAGCAAGAAGGACTGGTGGGAGTGGCTTATTTGACCTTAGTTTTGTTACGTAACTTCCTCACTTCACTAACGCCAGTTATGTCACCACAAGTAAAACCCAACTTGTCAGATACCATCAGTGTATTGGTCCAAACCTCAGTCAACATCTCACAGCGTTGACCGTTGCATTAAGAGATGCTGGATGACAGCATTGCCATTATGGATTTCTTAATTGTTAGTTCCAGCAGATGAGCAGTGGTTCATCTCCGCAGTGAGGGAATCGTTACGGTGTTTACGGTGGAGAACACCCTGACAGGATCTTGGACGACACAATAAGCCAATAAGAACTCTCCTGGGTTTCTTGGAAGAGTCACTATTGCAGCTGCCAAACCTCTCGATTGTCCCTTTTTCCTTTTCCTTCCTGCCCTCATTCACACTGGATCCCTTCTTCTTCTTCTTCTTCTTCTTCTTCTTCTTCTTCTTCTTCTTCTTCTTCTTCTTCTTCTTCTCTTGTTTTTTTCTCGGTAGGCTGCACGAATCCAAACTCTCTCTCAGTTGCGTGTCAGATGGTCGTGGTTGTGCTCAGAGCGTCAGATAACACTGTAGTTGGTGTATATCGCTGTTTGACACTGCCGTGGTACAGGATATGAAATTATGATTAATCCTGTGATGTTCCCACAGCGGAGAGTCTGTTGTTAAAGAGAACTCTTTTCAGATGCACTCTATTGTAAACACAGATGGAGATTAGAGGACATAATCCCTGTGACTGCTGTGGTTTGGTGTTGGCTGTGTGTGTAACGCTGCAGGTTAGCGTGGGAATGCTTGAATAGTGTCACAATATATTGTTTAATAGTGTCAAAAAATATTGTTTCTGGTTTTACCAGAATCTCAATAACAAAATACCTGGAATATTCTACCAGCTGTGCAACTTTTTAACTGATTTCCGCTCGTGAAATCTCCACTTCAGTAGCTCTTATACACACCAAACTTTACACTTTCATTGCTCTCTATATTCTGAAGGTTAACACAGAGCGGTTTGTTCACACGTCATTCATAGCCTGATTTATACTACATGTTATGACTAAAAACATGGAGAAAATTGGTCTTTATTGTTATGGAAATATCCAAAATATCCAAAAACTTTTGACTCTAATACGTCAACAACATGAAACAAGAGTTCTGAACCTGGCTTCATCCAAAGTTCAGATATCAGTTCTGGAAATATATGCAAAGTAGCACATCATTTGATAAGGTAATGCCTCATTTGCATATTTTAATTTAACTTTCCGAAAACTTGTAATACTACAATGTATACCCTGTTCACCTTAAAGCTGCCATAATATTTGTATATATGTATGTGAAAGCTAAACATGTCACTAGTACAGTGATCCCCTATCGACAGTGAGACACTTTTGATTCTTTTGTTTCATTTGCCCTTTCAGCGGCAGCAGAAGGAGATATTAATTTTTCACAAGTTTCCATAAGGTAGACCATCATATCTATTATAAAAGCACCGGCTTCAAACGTCTTCCATTAATAGAGTTGGCAAACATGGACCTGCACATCACATGCGTTACGCAACTCCCGCTGGATCAGGACATGAATATAGAAAATTAATTATGTAAAACACTGCGCTGATCCTAGTAGAATACGCTCAGCGAGCACGCTGTAGATTGATTTAATAGAAGCTATGTTAAAGTAGAGTCCCGCATCTCTTGTGAGACGTTTTATTGGCAAAAAATAAAGCAGCTGAATTCATGTCAATTATCTCAAATTGATTTGCCGTGTGTTCTTCTGCAGAACGTGTTGCTACGGGCCTGATGAGAGAAAACAAGGCCGAATAACTCCGTTTTAATGAAATGAAAGTGCATACATCGCTGCCAATGACACGGCACGCAGAGAATTGGCACACAGCTGGAAATATCTGCAGCGTTTCTATAGCATGCCGCCACCGCCCGGCACTGCTGCTGCTCTAGGACCGGTTATGTAAGCTGTTGTGAAAGCCTTGTGACATGTCATGATATCTACATCTCTGCATCTCTGTTGTGGTCTGAATGGAGGCGATGATTTGTTGTTTGAAAAAGCCACTTCCCCTTCCCCCTCCTTCCTGTAGGTCATCTATGTGCACACAAACGAAAGGCAGAGCTATCTGGGTTACATGATCATCAGCGGGTCATCCCTTCATGACGACCCTGCCTCCCTCCCTCCCTCCCTCCCTCTCTCCCTCTGCCCATCCTTCCCTCCGTCCTTCCCCTACAGGGCTTAACCCCCATCCCCCAGCCCCGCTGATCACGATACGGCACAGTGAGGAATGCAGGCCACCAAAGGGGGAAAACCTGGTAATTAGTAGTGACCCCGCCCCAAATCCCATCACTCCTCACCTCCTCCTCCTCCTCCTCCTCCTCCTCCTCACCTCCTCCTCCTCCTCCTCCTCCTCCTCCTCCTCCTCCTCCTCCTCCTCCTCCTCCTCCCCCTCCCACCTATCTGGATTCGCCTCCCATAAGCAAATATGCAACCATGTGATCGAGAAACCTCGGGAGACACGAACGCAGCACAGGGTGCGTGTTTTCCCCTCCTGCATTAGTGACCGCGTGTTCATGTTCAGCCTATATATGTGTGGCCATGTGTGTGTGTGTGTGTGTGTTGCGTGCATCCATGTGTATGTTAGTGGATGTGGGGGCGGTATGTTTGCATCGCGTGTTCATTTACTGCAGTGTTTGGGGGGGTGAAGGAGTTCAAACATTCTATATTTACTCCCCTGCCATTCACACTTTGGTAGAATAATTACCACACAAACACAGACACACATTCGCACACATACCGTGTGCACGCAACGCACCGCACCGCAACGCAACGCAACGCACCGCACCGCACCGCACCGCAACGCACCGCAACGCAACGCAACGCAACGCAACGCAACGCACCGCACCGCACCGCACCGCAACGCAACGCAACGCAACGCAACGCAACGCAACGCAACGCAACGCAACGCAACGCACCGCACCGCAACGCAACGCAACGCACCGCACCGCAACGCACCGCAAAGCAACGCACCGCAACGCACCGCAACGCAACGCACCGCAACGCAACGCACCGCAACGCAACGCACCGCAACGCAACGCACCGCAACGCAACGCAACGCAACGCAACGCAACGCAACGCAACGCACCGCAACGCAACGCACCGCAACGCAACGCACCGCAACGCAACGCAACGCAACGCAACGCACCGCAACGCAACGCACCGCAACGCAACGCACCGCAACGCAACGCACCGCGCGGTGTGTGTACATGCTGAAGCACACAGCTCTCCTCGTCCTGCACAGCGAGGGGATGGAGCAACACAATCGCTGCCGTGTAGCTTGTTAACCTTCAGAGGTTCAATGCTTTTGTTCTGTCACGTGATGACAATGTAGTTCTTGTGATGCAGATTCGGATCCTGTGTTGAAACGTTCTGTGTTAGAAAATGCTTCAATTGTATACATTTGGGAGACTTACCCATAACATGTTATAAATATCACTGCTGAACAGAGGTGGAGGAAGCACTCACGTCTTTACTAACTAAACTTAAAGCCCAAAAGTATGTGCATCCAAAATATACTGTCAAGTCCCAAAAGTGAAACATACTTATTATGCAGAATGTCATATTTCATAAGGTTTGTTATTGGATTATAATTATTCATGCATTAATGTGTTCATCTTTAATTGCAGATCTTAATCTGTAACAATGCATCGTAATCTATTTGTTGATTATCTTTAATTATTATTCTCAATCTGCAAAATAACTAAAACTTGTTCTCCAACGCTCAACTCAAAACGTATTTGTAGCTCACAACCCGTTGAGTTCTGTTCTGGTTGAGTTAAACAGCACAGCGCTGTAAAACGACAGCGCACACAAACTGCATGTCAGTTGTCACAGCTGATCTGCATCCAGAGCGCTTCCTCTAGCCGTCAGCATCCTGAACTGCACTTCCTGATTAGCTGCTAACATGTTACACATGTTATTTTATTTTTTTTGGTTCAGAAACGTCCACATTCAACATATCTGTTGTTTGCAGAAACATGCAATGCCACAGCAACAATACAATGATATGGAACCTACCTGATGACTCAGTGTAACTCAGTATACTCAGTATGAACAAATCAATGACCCACTGTCGCCCCTCACACGTTTTCTAATGGTTAAAACGTTGTTTTCTCACAAACCAGGTTGCATATTGTGTCCTGCAGCCTCCATCATGAAGATGAGTCTGTAGTCAGAGACCAGAGCAGTTAACCCATCGATGTGTCAGCAACGATGGCACGGAGCTTTCGCAGAGATTCGTATATGTTGCGAAGTTGTCGTTGCACGTCAGTTTGGATCTGAATGTTCAATTGTCTGAAATGCACGATACCGATTGAATCTTTGTGTGATTATTTGCTGCTTGAATGCATATCAACACAAAGTCACATGATCCATTTAAAGGCTCCAGAAAGACCAATCGATTTGTAATTTAATGTTTTGATCAGTTGTGTCAAGTGCAGAACAAATTGTTCAAGTCACTCTGATTATCCAAATGTACAGCTTCTAAAACCAGGCAGTGTGCTGCAGGCCTCAAATGAAGCATGCTTCTGCAGCCGCAGGCATTCTGCTCATCTCTTACTGATTCAGAAACTCATTTTGGTGGAGAGTTATGGAGGCATTTCATCAGAAAGCAATGACCAATGACAGACCTGCAGATACCAGTGTGCATTCAATCAGGTCAAGAGTTTGCTGTTTTATTTTAATAGAGAGAATAACAGTTGATTTTCATTTGTTTGGTCACAAATGACTGACGGCCTTCTCCTCCGTGAAAGTAAAAGTAATTCTGTTTCTTTGCTCTCGTCCTCTCGTCCTGGCATGGGTCCAAAATAATCCACTACGTAACCAGTATAGTATGGGCCATGTGGGAGGGGCGTGTCCTCTAATCGTCAACATTAACACAGCGGCTGAGGATGTCCAACATCATGGCTCCCTGTCACCGTGCCCCCCCCCCCCCCCCCCCCCCTACAGGGCTTAATACGCTGGGTTAATGCTGTCCAAATATAGCACGGTTTCATGATTCAGACTCCTGCTATTGTCATATCATGTGACCACAGACATGCAATATGTGGTGTAAACAAACAAGTTCATTCTGATACGTCACCGACTGAACAGTACGCAGAGGGCTGTATAGAACGGATTCTTTTTAATTTGATTAGTTATATAAAGAAAGATATACCATATCAATACCAATACCGCATTGTAAAGCTCACTAAAGTCTGCACAATTACATCTGTCTTAAAATAACTAAAGTATCGATGTCGACCTCGTGTTGGTTTTAACAGCGGCTCTTTGGTGTTAAGCAACACTTCATCCCAGATCTGTCCTGCGATTGGTCGCAAAAGCTTTGTTAAGTCTCTTTTTGGCAGCATCATGTGTGTGTGTGTGTGTGTGTGTGTGTGTGTGTGTGTGCAACCTGTAACAACGCTCTGGAAAGAGGCCAGGGTGGCATGTAAGGATGGGCAGGGGATTGAGGCACAGCACATCTCCGCTAATCCTGTTGTAAATAGCATTATGGGACAAATTGAAAATGGCCAAATATTTGATAAATATTTGTAGTGAGCTAAATGTTTTTTGGCTCTCAGCCTCCAGCGGAGTGAAAGCCCCCTGTGAGATAAACCCCAGGAGGTCTGGCTCTATGCCAGAGGCCCCGGGATGAAGGCCGGGACCAGAGACAAGCTGGCTTCTGGGTCACAGTCCCAGGACTACTGGACATCGTTTAGTTTTGCAGACATGAGGCCCAGTGAGAAGAAGACCCACAAAGTCCTCCTCTTCATCACTGTACAGCAGCTCTGGAGCAACACTAAAAAAAACGAGTTACAAGAAGATACAATTCAGCTAAATTACTGGATGACGACCTAATGGCCATTGCACACACCTGGCATTGTCAGGCTTCTTGGGTGACCCGATCACAAGAGGGCATCCTAAGTACATCAGTTCACACCTGGCAGTAGAATGTGTCTCCTTATGCGTCTCGAGGAGGGCTGGGTATCGTCTGATAACGGCGATGCCAGTACCACGACCAGTACCCTTAAAGTGACATCATTACCAATAGAGTACTTCATTCAGTACCCATCATGTGAAAGGAAGCTGTGTGTGTGTGTGACCCATCGGCTTGTTCATCTTGGCAGCACTTTACAGCCCTCAAACAGTGTTTACTGCTTGTAACGCCTTTCCAGGGCCGAGTTATTGCGGAAGCGTAACGCCAAAGAAATCCAAAGCAATACAGACTGACCAGAATCGTCCAAAATGTTTGATACACTCTTAATATATCTTTAAGGGCTTTTAAGATGACAGATGTCGTGGACAAAGCCAGCTTCACCAATTTGAGGAAGAAAAGAAAAGCCGCAGCTTTGATGACGTACTTTTCTTTATTTCAGGACGCGTCAGTGTTTACACTTCAAAACTATGCGGTCAAGCAGACAGGTGGTTTGAGATTAGTGCTGACTACTTATGATCCGATCGCCCCGAGACGGATTTTAAAACCAAGTTTAAACAGCGCCATCTGCTCCATTTGGGAAGGTTTGGGATTAAATCAGCCAATGTTGAGGCAGGAAAATAGAAGTTATTGTGCAAAAGCAAAGTGAGGATGGTTTCATCTGGACACGGAGGTCACGGACGCCGACCTGCTCGTGTCATATTCTGTGTTTTGATTTTGACTTTGTTTGTTGTCACTTCGGAGCTCCGTTGTGCAAAGATAAGCATGTTTGGGAAAGCCAAGCTGTTCTAGTCAGTTCTCTGGGAGATCGCCCCGAGCGCTATTGTGCCACATGTATGTGATGGCAGTGGGAACTGTAAATGTTTCATTATGTACACTTGTGCCCGCTGAAGCTTGATAACGAGATCTGCTCTTTGTCCTCCTCCTGGCCATCCAGGAGGCGTTTGTGTTGCCCCACTTCTTCTGGCTGGATTACGCCAGCGACCGCTGCTGCGTACCTGCGGTTCCTGATGTGTAAACTACCAAAGTGCAAACACAGATGCTGACATAAAGAAGTGCTCGCTGACAGAAGAAACACAGATGCAGAGAGAGCACCATGCACGTCAGGGCAATGGGTTAGGAAACAACTACCAAAATAACTTTTCTTTCTCGTTATCGGGGAATAATTATCATATAATCATGATACAATAACCTTTGTTTTCTAGATATGACCAAACACTTCTGTCTCGACTTTAACCAGTGATGATGTAACGGTCTAAAACTGGCAGAGTTTGACCTTTTGCTATTAAAGCTGGAGCTGCACCCAAACTGAATGTCCCATAATGCTTTAGTGATTGATGGTGAGATACAAGGCCCTGCAGTGATATGATTAGAGACTCAAAATGTTTGTCTGTGGTCGGGAACTCTTAGTTAGATTACACATGAATCAACTTTTGGCAGAAAGCAATTTATATCTTTATCACACCAGAGTGTCACAAATGTTTTTTTTAATAATAATCTCAAGAAGCTGAATAAAACTTGTTATGTCATGATCATTAAATACAAATTTTGTAAAGAAGACAAAATTGTTTTGGGATCCCAAGCGAGGAAATCACAAGTAAATGAAACATTAAAACACTGTCACGGGGGTGTGGTGGAGGACTCAAAACAGACACAGTCAGATGCAGTGAGAAAGGTTTTTAATGAGTCACGAACAGGAATCTTTACCGGAACACAACAGGGAATCCAGCAGGACGAGACAAGAGACAAGGGGGGAACAAGACAGGGCAGGCAGACTGGGAAACCGGGAACAGGACGAGCCAAATGGGCGGGTAGACATGGCAATGATTGACTGAGAGGCAGTTTATATAGTGGCTAGATAGAGGCGGGTGAGGGGAGTTGTGCTGATGAGATGAGTGGGGTGAGTGGGGTGAGTGAGTGAGATGAGTGGGGTGAGTGAGGTATAAAGAGACAGGAGAGAAGGGGCAGAGCTGTGACAAACACTTGTCTTTGTCCTCTCCAGTCTTCCATACAAAAGTGACTTCCAGCCAATGTAACTGCTACTTATTACAGTTTTATCTGTAGTTTCTTTTGCTTTTGTCATACTTTTTATTTTTGGACATCATAGATCAGGGGTCTTCAATTAAAATTCCAAAAGGTCCAGATTGAAAAAATCTCCTCGGGCAAAGGTCCGGAACATTACAATAATATCTAACTCGCGCCACTTAGTGCCATATATATATATATATATATATATATTAGTAACGTCTCTGTGTAGTCAACAACTGTCAAATCAAATAAAGAAAGTACACATCAATTATATTTTAACAATTATTATTCTCAGTTTTCAAAATTTAACTGGATGGATTATAAATAATACATAGAAATACATAAATAAATGTTCTTCTCTCATTTCAAGTAAAATAATGGCTCCATGTAAAAATAAAATACACAACAAAGAACTTTTGAAAAACTTACATCTTAAAAGAAAGTGCTTGATTTTATAAAGATGAGCCTTGTGGCTGAGGCTGCTGACAGGTATTTGCTTGATTTTTTCACATAACTCTTCTTTTTGTTTCCCCTCAAGTAAAGTTCCAGCTACTGCACTCATGCCCTCCTTGACAACCTCTCCATCAGTGAATGGCTTTTTATGTTGACCCAAAATCCAAGCAACTTCAGGGAACATTCGTAAGCACGTTGTTAGGCAGTGAATGAATTTGTTAATATTCTGGTGGAACGTTCATATTGGGCTCTTAAATCGTTTATTTTCTGTGCCCTCAGTTCGGATTGGAGTGGGTATGTTTGGTCTCGTAGTGGCGTTTCACATTGGCGCTTTGAATAATGGCCACGGTATCTGAGCATATGAGACAGAGTGGTTTAGTAGCGCCAGCAGGAAGAATGAACAAATACGAGTCCGTCCATTCTTTGTTAAAGCTGTTTTCGAGGTCCACCTTTCTCTTTTTAGAGCACGCCATGTTAACTTTGTTCTCCGACTTACTCACTTCTCTCACTGCTTCTCTCTCACTGCTCTCGCTCCGTCTCCCGCCTGTCTGCGTAATCTCACTCGACTCACAATGCATTTTGGAATAAACATTCGATTGGCTGAGTAGCGTCACGTGAGATTATTTACAATGCATGTAATTGGTCGGTGTGTTTCCTGAACTGCTGAATGAATGCCGTAAAGGCCAGAAAAGCTGCGCAGGTTAAAACAGAAGCGCTCCGCCAAAATGTATAATTCTCAATTATCCATCAATTATACGCCCGGGTCCGGATAGGACAGCGTCTGGGTCCGGATCCGGACCGCGGTCCGCCTATTGGCGACCCCTGCCCTAGGGGTTGCGCACCCCCTGTTGACGACCTCTGCTCTAGACCAAGACGACTGGCTAACAACATAATCTTTGAGACATTAAATCAAAATTGTAGCTCTCCGTCTCCTTGGCAACATCAATACGCTGTTTCTCTCTGTACACCTCAGTCATTGTTTGTCTCTTACTTTCCCTCACTAACCATCAGCTTAAATGGTTCAGCATCAACCTTTGTTATGACTGATTACTTTGGGATTTGTAGTCTTTTACTAGACGCCATGTTGGTTTGTAGTCCTTGCTGCATGACACCACCTCTCATGGAATCCCAGCATGTGTTCCGTCAGGGATGCTATGACATCACTGTGTTCCATGTGTCACATGTTCTATGATGACACATCAAAGCGCCTTTGATTCAACTCTGATTGAGAGTATATATGCCTGGTAACTTCACATTCGTTTCTCATATCAACCAGAGTCATTCCTCTAGAGACGTATGAATAACCTTCTACAGAGAAATAAAACTCTACAACCAACCATGGATAGAACATCCAACAGATACGAATCGAGGTCCGCTCTGCTACCCACGCCGAGATACGAACCGAGGGCCGCTCTGTTACCCACGCCGAGATACGACCAGAGGTCCGCTCTGCTACCCACGCCGAGATACGACCAGAGGTCCGCTCTCTTACCCACGCCGAGATACGACCAGAGGTCCGCTCTGCTACCCACGCCGAGATACGACCAGAGGTCCGCTCTGCTACCCACGCCGAGATACGAAGCGAGGGCCGCTCTGTTACCCACGCCGAGATACGACCAGAGGTCCGCTCTGCTACCCACGCCGAGATACGAAGCAAGGGCCGCTCTGTTACCCATGCCGAGATACGACCAGAGGTCCGCTCTGCTACCCACGCCGAGATACGACCCGAGGTCCGCTCTGTTACCCACGCCGAGATACGACCAGAGGTCCGCTCTGCTACCCACGCCGAGATACGACCCGAGGTCCGCTCTCTTACCCACGCCGAGATACGACCAGAGGTCCGCTCTGCTACCCACGCCGAGATACGACCAGAGGTCCGCTCTGCTACCCACGCCGAGATACGACCAGAGGTCCGCTCTGCTACCCACGCCGAGATACGACCCGAGGTACGGCCCAAGAGCCGGTCCACTCCCTGCCCCGACCGTCGCCCCGAGTGACGAGGAGGAAGCCGGTCCGCTCCCTGCCCCGACCGTCGCCCCGAGTGACGAGGAGGAAGCCGGTCCGCTCCCTGCCCCGACCGTCGCCCAGAGTGACGAAGAGGAAGCCGGTCCGCTCCCTGCCCCGACCGTCGCCCCGAGTGACGAGGAGGAAGCCGGTCCGCTCCCTGCCCCGACCGTCGCCCCGAGTGACGAGGAGGAAGCCGGTCCGCTCCCTGCCCCGACCGTCGCCTCGAGTGACGAAGAAGAAGCCGGTCCGCTCCCTGCCCCGACCGTCGCCCCAAGTGACGAGAAGGAAGCCGGTCCGCTCCCTGCCCAGACCGTCGCCCCGAGTGACGAGGAGGAAGCCGGTCCGCTCCCTGCCCCGACCGTCGCCCCGAGTGATGAGGAGGAAGCCGGTCCGCTCCCTGCCCCGACCGTCGCCCCGAGTGACGAGGAGGAAGCCGGTTCTCTCCCTGCCCCGACCGTCGCCCCGAGTGACGAGGAGGAAGCCGGTCCGCTCCCTGCCCCGACCGTCGCCCCGAGTGACGAAGAGGAAGCCGGTCCGCTCCCTGCCCCGACCGTCGCCCCGAGTGACGAGGAGGAAGCCGGTCCGCTCCCTGCCCCGACCGTCGCCTCGAGTGACGAGGAGGTAGCCGGTCCGCTCCCTACTCCTCCAAAAAAGAAGAAGTGGGGCTTCTTCCTTTTTAGAAAGAAGGACAAACCGGTCAAAACAAAGTGTTGCAAAGCTCCAACAGGTTGTTGGAGCTGGTTGAGCCGCGACAAAAGAGAGCCGGAGGAACAATAGCTCCCCCTTCCTCCCCCCCTCCACCCACCTCCTGGTAGTCAGGTCTCGCCCCCCCTCCTCCTCATCCCCATTTCTTATATTATCTGTATGAAGGCAAATCACTGTCAAAATCTTTTTTTTCTTGCTGATTATAACATACTTGACTAAGGTTTTGAATGCAGGACTCGTCGTGGATCGTTTCATCAGTATGGTATTAGTACTTTTACTGCAGTGAAGGATCTGAATAATTTTTCATCCACTAATTACTTGTCAGTGATTTAAGTTTGGGAACTCACTTGGCAAACAGTTAGTATACAAACAGTGGTTCCTAACCTTGGCTCCAGAGCCCCTAACCCTAACCACTGTTTGTTTATTCACTGTTTGCCAAGTGACTTCCCCAAACTGAAAATCACTGACAAGTAATTAGTGGCCGAACAATTATTCAGATCCTTCACTGCAGTAAAAGTACTAATACCATACTAATGAAACAATCCACGACGAGTAAAAGTCCTGCATTCAAAACCTTAGTCAAGTATGTTATAATCAGCAAGATGTACTTAAAGAAAAAAAAGATTTTGACAGTGATTTGCCTTCATATCCGTGTGGGTTTTTCACCTGGTGCTCAGGTTTCCCACACGTCTAATTTGAATCAAATAAATAATCTAAATTTAAGTTGACTGTATTGGCTTTTCTAAATGAATATATACAGTATATATACATATCTTTGGTGTTTTGGTGAATGTAAAGTAGAAGTGCTGGGCCCTGTTCCTCGTACGTCGCTAACTGATTAGCGGGATAAGTTTGAGGATGAGATCACATACATCAGGCTTTTCCGGTTCCTCGAAGCAGGTTTAGCTCAATCACCATGGCAACACATCAATAAGCGTGAACCTGCTCCAGAGCAGGCTCAAGCTGAAGGAAGCTGGATAAGTTTGCCACTCCCCCGGCAAAAATGTCATCTCCCTTCCTCATCCCATTAATGAAGGAGCGATATTAGTTAGATTAGCGTTTTATAGGGAGAGAGCTCTTCGAGATCGGTCCGTGTACGTTTTGATCGTCTGTTTTACCGTTCATTCGATGAAACGAAAATACGTAAATGTCCGTATTTTAACGGTAAAACAGATGACTAAAACGTACACGGACCGAGATCGCCAAGATCCCTTATCCCATCACGATGACTTCTTATACGAGCGCTATCGATTCTGCCGACAAGGAATCATTTATTAACAAGACCTTCTGGAGTCATACATTGTGAACACCACACGAGCATTGACCGTCTCACAGACTGGATCAGAGCCGTGAGCTGTGAGCGAGTGGTACATTATTGTACAGTGTGGGCGATGCCGCTGCATGCCGTGCTGTTCGTAAAGTTTATTTGGTGCTTAAAGAAACTTATGGATGTGTTCAATACATCACCATGGCACATATTGTATGGACTCACCATTCTGAATCATGTTTGTGTGCTTAGGTTTTACTTGCTCCCATGTCCTCTTGATGGCTGGTTAAACTGCATGGGGCTTGAAAGCACTCATAATTATATGACAGTGTTATTAGTACACCATAGCACAGGGGTCTTCAATTAAAATTCCAAAAGGTCCAGATTGAGAAAATCTCCTCGGGCAAAGGTCCGGAACATTACAATATCTAATTCGCGCCACTTAGTGCCATATATATATATATATATATTCAAGAAGTCTAGTAGTAGTAACAACGTCTCTGTGTAGTCAACAACTGTCAAATCAAATAAAGAAAGTACACATCAATTATATTTTAACTATTATTATTCTCAGTTTTCAAAATTTAACTGGATGGATTATAAATAATACATAGAAATACATAAATAAATGTTCTTCTCTCATTTCAAGTAAAATAATGGCTCCATCTAAAAATAAAATACACAAAAAAGAACTTTTGAAAAACTTACATCTTAAAAGAAAGTGCTTGATTTTATAAAGATGAGCCTTGTGGCTGAGGCTGCTGACAGGTATTTGCTTGATTTTTTCACATAACTCTTCTTTTTGTTTCCCCTCAAGTAAAGCTACTGCACTCATGCCCTCCTCGACAACCTCTCCATCAGTGAATGGCTTTTTATGTTGACCCAAAATCCAAGCAACTTTCAGGGAACATTCGTAAGCACGTTGTTGGGCAGTGAATGAATTTGTTAATATTCTGGTGGAACGTTCATATTGGGCTCTTAAATGGTTTATTTTCTGTGCCCTCAGTTCGGATTGGAGTGGGTATGTTTGGTCTCGTTTCACATTGGCGCTTTGAATAATGGCCACGGTATCTGAGCATATGAGACAGAGTGGTTTAGTAGCGCCAGCAGGAAGAATGAACAAATACGAGTCCGTCCATTCTTTGTTAAAGCTGTTTTCGAGGTCCACCTTTCTCTTTTTAGAGCACGCCATGTTAACTTTGTTCTCCGACTTACTCACTTCTCTCACTGCTTCTCTCTCACTGCTCTCGCTCCGTCTCCCGTCTGTCTGCGTGATCTCACTCGACTCACGATGCATTTTGGAATAAACATTCGATTGGCTGAGTAGCGTCACGTGAGATTATTTACAATGCATGTAATTGGTCGGTGTGTTTCCTGAACTGCTGAATGAGTGCCGTAAAGGCCAGAAAAGCTGCGCAGGTTAAAACAGAAGCGCTCCGCCAAAATGTATAATTCTCAATTATCCATCAATTATACGCCCGGGTCCGGATAGGACAGCGTCTGGGTCCGGATCCGGACCGCGGTCCGCCTATTGGCGACCCCTGTCATAGATGTCTGAAATCTGTGTTTCTTATGGCAGTAATAAGTAGTATGAAAGGGTAGTACACAAAAACAGTTAATATACTCCAAAGTATTGTGCTAATGCTGAAGGATGCATGAGTATATATATATGATGCATGAGTACATCGATGAATACATATATTCAAAAGTGAGAAAATAATCTTCTACAGGAAAACTTGAACCGGTGAACAAATGGCAACTAAAAATGTTTTTCCAATGAATTATTATTGCAAAGCAGTGACGAGGGTCCACTACAGAGCCCAACGCTGAGCCTTCAGATGACTCGTTTCACTCCACCAACAGTGCAAAACTCAAAAATATGACGTATGGAATATTTCTAGCTGAGCCCTCACATTTAAGAAGCTGGAAGCAGGAAATGGTCGTCTTTTTTCAATGATAAATGACTAATCAAAATTTGATAATTGTCTCAAGCTTTTTGTATATGTGAGAGCTGATCATGGAGACGGACAGCGAACAAAGGGGAGACGCAAACAAAGAAGCCTGGCTGTTAATAAACTGAAGGACATATCTAGCATATGCGATGCGATGCCCACGGCATCTCCTCACGATGCGTTAGATTAAGTCGCACATTGTTCTCCTCCGAAGAGTCGACCCAAGGTGTATGGGAATAAGGTCAGGGGTGTCGAACCAAAGCCGTGCCTCGTGTGAAGGTACGAGCCCCGTCGGACCCTCCGAACAAAGCCCATATGCTGTCCAGTGTCTGCCCCGACACTCCGAACGCCGCCCCGCCCCTCGGATGGACTCCTTGTTAACCCCCTTTGCAGACAACAAAAGATCTGACCCAGAACCCAGTCACCCAACCATGTCATACACCACCCTCGGGGTCAAAGGGGATCGCGGGTCGCAGCACGGTGCTCCTGCGGGGGTCAGAGATTAATGTGGCTGACCACTGCGCTCTTTCTCATGACATCACCGCAGCTCATCGTCTCACATTAGAGAAACGGCGAATGATTCTGATGAGATCAGCTGCAACTAGCGATTTACTCGATTGCCATGAATCAGCTGATGATCTATCGTCAGCTAAGTGTCCGAATACTGAAAGAGCTCAACTCAAAGAAGAGCAGCAGATCTTCCCACTGGAGAAACAATCAGTCATTCGGATTGTCGTTCAAGTAATCGATATTGGGATATTTGTTGCAAAAGTAAATTATTGTCTTATAAGTCCAAACATCCTCTACGAAGAGTGGAGATAACTCAGTTATTACCGAACACAATGAATTCAATAGACGGAGTCTGCAGCTTATCATTATTCCCCAAACAAAGCCAGAAAGAGAGACGTTCTCTGTCTTACTCTTCTGAACTCTCAGCTAGGAAATGATGAGTTTCCTAAAAACATTATCTTAGATTTAACGGTTTAACATCAGCTACCCGGTGCTCGTGTGTTACTCCTACTTGTGTACATGTGTCATGTCACCTCCGTGCTGCTGGCTCGCATTTGCATCCTCTGAAGCATGCTGGGACACAAACAACACAAAGAAAAGGAAAAACTGCTATGATGTCACGCTGGAAAAAAAAAAGGAGAATCCCATTAAGATGAGATCAGCTGGGGCCACCAGCCAATGAAGGACTGGGAGGGGGGGGTGAGCTGTAAAGTGCAGATATTGTGTCGCCTAAAGGAACTGTCGCCTCGCTTGAGCGTAGCAACGACTCATTTCTGCAAAAGACAGAAAGCTTTTTAAAGAGGCCTAAATCATTATTTTCATGACTGATTAATCTGCTGATTATTCTCTCAATTAGATGATTATTCTCTCAAATGGCACATCTTCAGTGATGGTTTGTTCGAACCCCAAAGATGTTCAGTTTGCTGGAAGAAAAGCAGCAAAAACTCACTTAATGCTCGATTTAAAAACAACAAAATGATTAATTTGTCGATATAGTTACGCTTCCCTTTACTTATGTAGTTAGTGTGCTCAGTGTGTAAAGCTTCAGGGCTGCAGAGAGAAAGAACAACAAGAGATGTGTTTTCCTGTTCTGGGTACTGCTGACATAAAGATCAGGATGTAAGCAAGTTAGACCAAATAAAAGCTCTGGATTTGGCGAAGTAGACCTTCAGATTGCATGTGATGAATGTTTAATGAGCCGGGGTCGGGCCTGCATGCAGCATCTTTAGCTCACTAAACATAAAGCGATCTGACAGTCGCAGCAGTGCTTTGCAAACATCATCACAGGACTAAAAACCTGTCTGTCTCTCCTCCTCCTCCTCCTCCTCCTCCTCCCTGTCTGTCTGTCCCTCTCTAC
Organism: Leptoclinus maculatus; assembly: GCA_032191485.1. Taxonomy (NCBI): domain Eukaryota; kingdom Metazoa; phylum Chordata; class Actinopteri; order Perciformes; family Stichaeidae; genus Leptoclinus; species Leptoclinus maculatus. The sequence goes on along the minus strand of JAVDOI010000039.1, from coordinate 637,452 downwards.
AGTCACCCTGACCGGAGCGACTCCAGCTGCTGTGAACGATGACGACAGTAAAACAGCAGCAGCGGCGGTTGAGGCCAAGATTCCTGAAGGCGAACTGTTGCTGCAGGTATTAAAGGCGTGTTCGTTGTTCTCTCTCTGTTTCTATCCTCCTCACATTCATTCATGTTTCTTTAATCATCTCTTTAACAGATCGTTTGCTGCGAACACAAACGCTTAATTTCTCCAAAACAGCCAAAGTTCAATACGTTCGTTGTGTTTCAGAGGACAGCGATTTGTTGCACTGATTCAGTTTGTGTGTCTGGACCGCTCTCGTGTTTTCACTTTGTTTTAGGTTTTTTTCTTCCTGACAAGTGTCCAAAATCTATTTATGCCAAAGACCGAGGCTCAGAGGCTCAGGGCAGCTTACCACTCAATACGTCTGCCGCTGTCCGCATCCTAATCTGAAAGAGCTCCATGTTTGGGATAACTTGCCTAAATATGGATTCCTTTGAACAGAACTTTGTGGTTCAAAGACAAGATTCAGGTTAGCTTAGCATTCAAACTGTAAGCAGGGTCAAATCTAGCTGTCTTTGTCACCTGACTTCCTCCTTTACTGCATCACAACAGAGTCCTAAAACCCAGAAACAAGTCTGCACTTTCTCACTTCCTGTTCCCTCGTCTCCAAGTCGATGTGTGTTTTTATTTTGTATGTGTTTTTTGGTTAGAAGTAATTTAAGGTTTTGTTCTGTGACATAAAATATGAAATCTGAAGCTTTTTATGTGTTTTTAAAAAGGCCGTTGCTAAGAAAAAACTATTATATCCTATAAAAACTATTTTCAGCTTAGATTTGTTTCCTAACAGAAGCGTTCGTTCGTTGACACATGATTAGTTCGAGGACCTTCAGATATTTAATAATCATTTTAAACTTTGCTGATTTAAAAAAAAAGAAAAAATGCCTTTCCAAAATACGGGTTCAATAAGACAAACAACATAAGGAGCAAATAGAATTAAAACATAATCATGATTTGATATCATCTCTTTGTAAAGTAGAACATTCACTATCACAGTTGAGCTTTGTTAAGAAAAGGCCGATCGACAGCTTTTCCATTCCGGTGAATCCCTCCCGGTTCACGGCGGTTTACGTGGCCTCTGCACCGTAACGTGTGATTGAGCGGAGAGCGAGCTCGCCGGCTGCCAGATCTTTTTGGGATCCGCCGGAGTCATTGATTTTCCAGTCCAGTTCCTCCCAATGTGCATCGCGACGGCATTCCAGGAGAGGAGAGGAAACAGGCTTCCCCCGCCGCGTCCCGACCCGACCCGACCGGGGAGCTTTCGTTATTATGATAAGCCCGCATTTCCCCGGCTTGTTGGTAATGAGACATGAAAGCTCATTTGGAGGAAAAGCGAGTGAGTGTTCCTCCTCCTCCTCCTAATAGTCGGGATGAGAGGGGAGAGGGGAGACGAGCGGTTCACAGGCTGAGGAATGCGAGGTTTATTTCTGAAGCCCGAGTCTGAGTCGGTCTCCTCGCTGTTCTTCACATCAGACGTTGGTGAATTATAGACGAGATGTGAGCGCATCAATTATTCAGACCCAGAAAATGGAGGAAACATGGCAGAAAGTTCTAATTATGGTTTCCTCCTTCTTCATTATTGGAAACAAACATTGGCCATTGTTGACAATAGCTGACAACAAAGATCTTTATTCTCATGAATTTATTCTATTTCATAGCAAAATAAATGTGTAAGCCGTCGCTCTCCTTGTGCTCACGCTCGTGACTGAATCCAATCACTTGCAGCTGGGAGGTTAATGAGTGCACATGAGTAGAATATCTGGTATTAAAAGAGATGGCCTCATTTCTGACGGTTGCACGGCTTTGCACATCACAGCAGCAGCAGATCATATTCTTCTTTTCCTAAATTTGATTTAACATTGTGGGGAATTACACAAGAGGTTAAGATTTGTGCAACGCGAGTAAGTGAAGAAGTGAAGAAGTGAAGAAGTGAAGACGTGATATCATGGGACGCAATTCAGCGCCGGCTCGGTGGCCGTTTGTGTGAAACGCTCAGCCTGACATTTGAATGTTTGCGTGTGGTGACGTCTCCAGCATTACTCATCTCTGATTTAGGAAAGAGATGACTGTGTGTGTGTGTGTGTGGGGGGGGGGGGGGGGGGGGGGGGGTAAACAGAGGGAGGGCATGGTGCGTTTCGTGAGGTGGAAACGTTGCACCAGCTGTTCCCCTTTGAAGAGAAACAATCAGTGTGCTCCATTTCACTTAGCATGCTTCCTCCTTTTTCCTTCCTGGTCTCCTCCTCATGTCTTTTACTGTAGTGACATTACACACCTGAACCTCCACTCTGCTGCTGTTACTAACACATTGAGGAACTTTATATATATATTCTTTTACCTTTTACACCAATTCAATAATCCATATCACATCTTTATTGACTAAATGTCTGCATCTAGGCACAAAACATTGCTCCATTATAAAAGTTTGTGATTTACTGTAGTCTTTTGTGTCATTTTATTTTTGTATTTGGTCATTTTACTCGTTCAGAAACCCTGAAATGAGCGACATTTATCAGGATCACTTGCAAGCCACCTCATATATAATGTTGTGGTCGATCATTACTGACTACAACAGGCAACACTTCTCACGATGTGTTTTCCATTTTCTGAACTACAATAATTGAATGCCTCTGCTCACTGTCTGCATCCTTTGTTTGACCTGCAGGCTCTCAACGGTTTCGTCATGGTCCTCACAGCCGGTGGGACCATCTTCTACTCCTCTCACACCATCCAGGACTACCTGGGCTTCCACCAGGTATCCTTTTCTATGTCTATACCTCTGACCTGATGCTGTAGCAACGTCCTGTTATTCTCATGAGGTGAAGACAAAAGAGGAAATGTGACATAGAGATCCCCCGCTGTAGTCTCGGCCTCTACATCTCACACACCTCCAGCACCAACAGTGTGTATTTATTAGCTCCGCCCCCCCAGGAGGGGGTCATGAGGGACTGCTATACTGAGCATGAAGAGGGTCATGTGACTGACAGATATAGCCAACAACAATGGCTACTTATTGGTAGGTAAATTAAATGCAGGCTAGTTCTCATTTTTCCTGAAGCCTCCGAAGCTAGAGGTATAAGGATTGAGCTTGAGCTAGCTCGGCTACCTTGTCCGTCTCGTGTCCATCATCATGCCCACATAGTCGTCACTATGTGTGTATATATTCTCTTTTAATTCACTGGTATCTGATTGATACTCAATATCGGCCGATACACAAGTTCAGGTATGGGAATCTGTATCGGGAAGGAAAGAATGTTTATCGTGCACCCTAGCTTTGATTCATCTCTGTAGAACCTATAGATGCACATTTCTGATCATCTTAAAGGACCAGAGGCTCTGTTTTACAGACCCAAAGACCGGGTCCGGGGTGGCAGCCTTGCGTGCAGCATCTGCTGGGAGCGGCTCGGGGGTCTCGTTTGAGCCATCGGTCTGCTCTCTGCATGGTGCACAGTCGGGGGCTCACACACCAGCAACAGGACCCGACCTATTCATAGCTTAGCCTTTAGCACGAGCCGGCGGTCTCAGCGGTGGGGCCGCAGTGAACAGAGCAGCACACACTGACACTCGTATGACAGCTGAGTGTTTACCTGAGCACTCGTGTTTCCAAGAAGTCCACACTACAGGGAGGGTTTACCCATGTGGGAATACTGCTACTAATGCTGCTGCTACATCTACTACCATAACACCTCTGTGACTGCAAAAACATGAGAGTAGTACACTCGGATTACTAGTTACTATCATGCAACACCCTACACACCAAACCAACAAGCATGCAACCTGATGATATTCGTATTTCTATGATGGGTTTGTTGCTTTTGGATTATTAATATTATTTACAAGTACATTCTGACTGAGGTCAGTATACATTAAATCCCCGTACTAGTTATTTTTCAGGTGTATAATCTTGCGTACATGAGCTAATTCTTCCTCTCGCTGTCGTTTCTCAGACCGATGTCATGCACCAGAGTGTGTACGAGCTGGTCCACACGGAGGACCAGCAGGAGCTCAGGAGAAACTTGCACTGGGCTTTGAATCCTCCTCCTGCCGCCGCGCCTGCCATCACCCAGGACTCCCCCCAAGGTGACGACTCTCTCCTCCTACGTCAGACTATTATTTAGAGAAACGGAGAGATGGTGGGACTGAACACAGGGTTTAAAACTGAAAGGGAAAACACCAAAAAATATGTATTATATTTGCAAGGAAGTTGGTTTGTTGAGATGAAGGTTCTATGGTGTCTCATCGTGGCTCCTAGTAGTGTTTCTGCAGTTGATTATTTAATGCCAGAAGGGTGGTTAAATCTGTAACGTTTGCAGACATTTTGTGGCAATTGGCTTTGTGGTCACTTTGTCTTTTTTTGTTTGTCTCTTTGGAGTTGTTTTCTGTGGTTATTTTGTGTCTTTTTGTGTGTCTTTATAGTCTTTTGATGTTTTGTGTTTCTTTGAGGTAGTTTTGTGTTTTTTTTGCTCGTTTTGTGTCTCTTTGTTTACGTTTTGTGTCTCTTTGTTTACGTTTTGTGTCTCTTTGTTTATGTTTTGTGTCTCTTTGTTGTCTGAGTCTCTCTGTAGTCGTTTGGTCATTTTGCATCTCTTGGTTGGTATGTGGCTCTTCGAGTGATATTTTGTAAATGAAGGTCAGGGGGGCCCCTGACACGTTGGGCCCCTGGGGCCTGTGACTGTATTCTCTCTATGGAAACTGGGGATACTGACAAACTTCTGCAGGTATTTTCCAGGCATTGGTTGACTCGATTCCTCTTTTTGCATCATCACAACTTCCTACAGGTCACTGTATATCTGACATTGACGACAGCTTAATTACAAACTTCTACTACATTTCTGTGTAACAATAGTGCTGCGCTCCACTGCAGCCCACAGCCTGTGTGAACATACACATTTGGACATCAATATCAGACGGTTAAGTAAACACCGTTTCAGGCATTAAGCCATAAGACCATGCTCAGGTCAAGTCACATGACTCTGTAATCTTCAGTGTGGCTTAGGAAGTAAAGTGGCCCCAGATCTGTATTTGGGTTTTAAGTTGCTTACGTCTGTGTGGTTCTGAGCAATGTGTTTAGACCAGGACCCACAACTCTGACTCGACTAACCCGCCGTTCACAGTCTTCCTCCTCCACGAGCTGCAACGAACGCTGCCACCTGGTGTGTTGCTCCAGACCTCATTACATGAGTGTGTTTCATGTGATGAAGGGCAGCTGATGATATCAGACAAGATTAAAGTCCAGCTCAAGAATAAATGCAGTGGGCGGCATGATATGTTTACTATTAAAATGTGCTTTTAGGTTTTTTTAAATTTGTGACATTATTTATGCATTCCAGGAATCAAGAAACACCGCTTGGGGATTGTTAGCTCACTGCCAACTTCTCAAGTTAAACTGACTTTATATTGTCATTGCAACTGACGTCAGCCCCATGTTTATTTTTGTAAATGCAGAGATGGAACCGGACAGCAGCTCAGCCGTGGTCACCTACAAGCCCGAGCAGCTTCCCCCAGAGAACTCGTCCTTCCTGGAGAGGAGCTTCGTGTGTCGCTTTCGCTGCCTCCTGGACAACTCCTCGGGCTTCCTGGTAGGTTAGATGTTCACACACGAGAGAGAAAACCTGCAGGATGACGGCATTGTGACTTGACTAGTCGATGTCTGTGGTCTGTTGAGTCCACTCTTCCAACATATCCCATCATTTCCACCTGCTTAAAAATGTGTCTTCACTTCTAGATTGTAGAAATACTACTACAGTCACTGAACTGTGTTTAAGAGACATGAACAACTTTATCTTCTTAAAGGTTTAGGAACATTGCTTCAGGTTGAGAGGAGCTTCAGGATTCTTTCTTTGTTTCTCTGATAGTTTACATGTTCTGTGTGAGAACTGAGATGGAAACATTATCTTAGTTAGATTTGATGAAGAAATGTGAGCGTTCAGAACATATGGAGCACTTGGATGGACAGCAGAGAACTGGAGCTCACTGAAGGTCATGGACTTCACAGAAATACAGACAATAGTTCAAGAACTTTCCTAAAATACAACCGTGTGGGGCTCTGCAGTCTCTCAGAGATCAACACATTTCAGAGACTTGACCTGTTTTCCGTTCTCCCTCCAGGCTTTGAACATCCAGGGCAGACTGAAGTTCCTGCACGGACAGAACCAGCGGCAGGAGAACGGAGGGAAGGCGCCGCCTCAGCTCGCCCTTTTCGCCATCGCGACTCCTCTGCAGCCTCCATCCATCCTGGAGATCAGGACCAAGAACATGATCTTCAGAACCAAACACAAGCTGGACTTCACACCTTTGGCCTGCGATGCAAAGTAATACGAACACATAAACATCCCATGCATGTCTTTATGTCAAATATCTTCTTGTCACTTGACTTGTTGAGATGCTTTTAAGAGATGATGAAACAATCGTAGCAGGAATTCATGTTCCATTGTAGGAGACACTTCCAGAAGAAGATCATATATGAGATGTAAGATGTGTCGTGTACCATGCATGTCATTGTGTAATCATGGTCTTTTTTTTGTGCAGGGGGAAGATCGTGCTGGGGTACACAGAGGCTGAACTGCGGGTACGAGGGACTGGCTATCAGTTCATCCATGCAGCGGATATGTTGTACTGCGCGGAGAACCATGTCAGAAGTAAGTTGTGTTGGCACGCCACCGTGGTTTAGTGCATCTATCTCTCTCCTTCGTTCCCTTTCGTCTCTCTAGAGCTTTCTAATAAAGGATTCAAGCATCGTTTGTTGTCATTATGCAACAAAGGGATGCACAACATAAGAAAAACAAGACAAACGAAATAAAACCAAAACAGTAGTGCATTCCTGTTGTGCTTTTTTTTTTATTTGCATCATGAGGAATGTAAACGGCAGCAACAAAAACAATTCTCTGGGCAGATAATATGGCTTAAATTATAAATAAAGTCATAAAATGTCAAAGAAATAATAATAAATGACACACACTGTCTGCATAAAAGAGAAGTGCATTTGGAGCCAGAGTGTGCAACACGACATTCAGGTCTATTACCAGGTTATTAAAATGTTATTAAATGATGACGATAAAAGCTTTCTCTAACATGAATATAAAGATCTTGAAGTGACAAAAGTGCAACTCTCTCCACGTAGTTCTTGTGTTATGCTGCCACATCCTGAGTTACTGCATGAACTCCTAAATATAAAGTACAGAAAGCTAAGTAAAGACATGCAATTTTCAACTCATTTCATCAGACAGTGACAGTAGAGACAAACAGAGATCACCAGGTTAGTGCCTTCAAACCTCAGACGACAAGCTCTCCTCTGATTAATCCATGTCGGGACACTTTATTCCAGTGTTTCCCAAACTTTTCTGCTGACTCACTTTAAAAAAAATGACAAGCCATCACAACCCAATTCACAACAAGCCATATCTATAAATCATGAGAATGTTTCTGACCATCTTTGCTACTATTTCCACATCACCTTATATTATCTTGAAGAGGTAAACCAGCCATCACAGAGATATACGTTCAATAAATCACAACTTTGTTATGTGGGATGCACTGTAACCGTCAAATCTGTTTTACATGCAAAATATTGAGGACAAAATGCCAAATCCAGAGAGAATTAGAAATACCAATCCATTCATCTTGGATGTTTGTCTGACAGAAACGTGTTGCTATTTGAAAATGTAGTCCCGTTGATAAAAGTTGAGGTCAACCTGGTCAGAGTTCAGACAGCTTTCGTGAGTAATCCCGCTGGATTACGGAGCAGATTGAGGAGAGGATATCGGAGATGATCCGTACAGCAACACACAAACACTTCAGAGGTCAACGGTAGTGCAGCCATTAGTGTGGTTTAATCAAGATGTTAAAGCTACTAGAACTTCCTCCGTTCAGCCGAACGTTGTCAATTTACTTTCTTTACAAAAGGAATCAATCTTGTGCAAGTGCTCATGATTCAAGTTTCACAGTCATTTGTAATGTAAGGCAGTAAATGCATATTACTGAATATATTTCTGAAACCTTATAAGTGTCGGTGAAGAAGCGACCAATGTGCAACATTACAGTTTTTGGACTCTGTCACTGCTGAAATAAAATGCTTTCCGCGGGTTTATATTCTTTTTGTCACACAGTGCAGTCGTTATAAGTGTGTTTGTGTCCTATATCTGTAGTGATGAAGACTGGAGAGAGTGGTCTGACGGTGTTCAGGCTCCTCACCAAGGAGAATCGCTGGAAATGGGTCCAGGCCAACGCCAGGCTGGTGTACAAGACCGGCAAACCAGACTACATCATCGCCACCCAGAGGCCTCTCCTGTATGTTTTACTGTCCGTTTCTGTTGTGTTGTAAACCAACCAAAGACAGGCAAAGTACACGTATAGCACCTTGATATAATATCAAAGTTTCTAGGGGGACAATTTATAGTTTTAATCTGATTTATGCACGGAATTTAGCTCAGTTATTCAGTCATGTGAAAACTATGAATAAATAAATGAATTGTGTCCAGACAATAATCATGTTTTCCTTCTTTATAGGGATGAAGAGGGAGGAGAACACTTGTGTAAGCGCTCCATGCATCTACCCTTTACCTATACTACAGGTGAGGCCCTGCTCTACCAGTCCAACCATCCCTTAGCAGCCTTTAGAGACGGAAGCCATGAGAAAAATGGCAGTAAGTCAAAGAAGAGCCGGACTGAAAGGCTGATGAGGGATGGCTTGGACCCTGGCTCTCTTCTCGGGGCGCTCATGAGTCAGGATGAGTCGGTGTACGTTTGCCAGCCCGCCCCGGAGCCCAAAATGTCGTTCCATAGCTTCTTTGGAGAGGAAATGGGCTTCTCAGACTCTGAACCCTCCAGCCTGCACAGGAGCTGGGACGAGTCGAGCAACGGCGTGCTGGGTCCAGGCCTCACGGAGCTGGGCGACAGCTTCGACCCGCTGCTGGCGACTCTGGATTCCCTCTCTCTGGAGGGCCAAGGGGTCGTGGATTCGGAAGAGGGGGGTTGTTCGAACGGCGATCTGTTTGGAGCTCTGGAAGGTCTGGGGCTGAGCGCCGAGGACCTGGAGCTGCTGCTGCTAGACGAGCGGATGATCAGGGTCGAGATGGACCCCGAACGCGTGCCCACCTTGGACGACCTGCTGACAAACGATGAGATCCTTTCATACATCTACGACTCCATAGAGGGGAAGACGGAGCCCACAGAGCACCGAGGGCAGGTGCCTCTCAGCTCTGCCTCGAAGATAGCCGCCGCAGTGTCGCTACCTGAAAGTAATGCCTCTTCTGACGCTAACGTGCAAATGCAGTTTCCTCACCATAAGCCTCCCCTGGTGGGGCACGCTCCCATCCTCCAGCTGTCCCAGCAGATGCAGCAGCACCTCAACATGCGGCCAGATAAAGTGGTGCACGACTGGAACCAGCAGAGCAACCACTTGGCCAGCACCATAGTTAACGGAGAGCTGCTGGGGCAAAATCAATCGATCGCCAATGGACAATGGAAAGCCCAAGACATTCTAGTCGGTGCAGGGATACAACTGGAACACTATAAAATGCAACAGACTGTTTTCAATGGCAAGGCCTCGGAGCTGGAAGGAGAGCTTCATCAACAGCAAACGCATCAACGCTACCTTCAGCAGCAGCAGCAGATACCCAGGGTGATACCCCATCTCTCACAGCAGTGCCGTGCCGATCAGAAGGCAGCCAACCTCAACGGACTTTGTGGCATCTCCAGCACGGAGCATGTGGCGGGAAAATCCCAGTGGCAGGACTACGGATTCAGTCAGAGTCTGGGAGGCAACTCCTGCACAGAGAACGGCCGAAAGCCCCCGACAAACCCCTCGCTAGACTCTTGCATGGATTACAGCATGCCTGATATTGACGATGCGGATTACACCACGAGCGGAGGTGGTTTGTTTGGGAGGAGTGGACAACAGCGCGGGGCCGAGTCCACAGTCTCATCCTTCCAGGGGATGAACCGTAAACTGCAGACGGAGCAGATCCCAGTTCCTTTGGCGCAGGTCATCTCCAGCCTGTCGCAGTGCCCTCCCCCCAACGCCTCCCTGGAGCAGATCCTAGGAGTGGGCAAGCCCTGCCGGCAGTTGGACCACTATGGCATGGTGGCCTCTGAGATCCCTCATGACCCCGGTCCCAATAAGGTGAGGATGCTGAAACGCTGACATGTTGTTATGGTTTGAACTTGGCAGTTCATTCTTGAGTTTTGGGAATCGTATGTTTAATAAGGCTCTATAATATCAAAAGGTATACTTTCTGGCTTTTTTGGCGCTTTCAACTGCATCTCGCACTCTTAGCTAAAAATGCTGTTTGGGGATTGGTTTTCAAAACGTGACAAAGGATAATGCATTATTGTCATCATGTCTTTGGTAACATTGTTTGTATTTAGCCACACTAGCACTGGTGCTCTCGGGGTCAGTCCAACAGAGCCTCAACAATGGATTCATTGATGAAAAGAAGTAATTTTTTCAAGTAAAAATACCAAACATTTGCTGGTTCCAGGTTTGCAAATATGAGAATGTGTTTCTTTTCTTGGTCTAATATTATAGTATAATTATTATTTGGGGCTTGTCATTTGATATTAGGGAGAGCTGAATCCTCGGTTTTACCAGGTAAAAAGTTGATGGTGTTTAACATTTGTATGTAAATGTACAGAGTACTTTATGGGTGTCCGTCCATGCATCTTAATTTCCAGTAAAACTTAGATTGAAGTACTTGCATTGAAAAATAGAATTACGAATAAAAGTATTTGACAAATTCAAAAAAATGCAAATATGTTTTCATGAGATCACAGATTTAGTATTTGTGTTTATTTAGATTCATATTTAGTCAGTGTTATCATGGACAAGGGTTAGTGTTATAATATGTGCAATATCGTGACTTACTCAGTGATTCCAGGTAAAATATGTGTTTGTAAATATAATAATATGCATTATTCATTAAGTTTAAAAAAGGTATTAAATCTTACTGTTTATGGATCAAACTTGAATCAAATGATGTTAATAACTACATTGTGTATCAGGCCTCTAACGTGTCTATAACCCAGAATAGGACGGTAGTTCTGAGGAAAAGGCCTGAGAGGAGGAACATCTGTGTCTTGTTTGTTTTGTTCATTTCGGGTCGTTGCTCAATATTCAGAGGTTAAAAACACGGGATGTGCTGTGACCTGCAGAAGATGGAAGCGCTGCACTGTTGTTTTTTACTTTCTGCAGAGACTGAAAGAGTTTGCAGGACAGAATGAGAAGAGATGCAGTGCAGAGATTCTCAACCTAATACGCAAACAATGGTGCAAGAAGTCCAGTTCTTTACTACCACACCTCCCCCACGTGGTTATTCTAAAAACATGGGTTTAAATATTCAATTAATTTCACTTTAATGATGAAACTGGGTGTTGAGGGGGTTTCTGTTTCCTGAGCATTGCTTCCTCTCCCTCCATATATGACTGTATATTATAGTATTACTTCCTGCTGTCTGTATTCATGACGTCCTCTTGCCTCGTGCAGATGGAGAACGGCTGCCTCCTGACCGGTACTTACCCAGGAGGCTGTGCTCTGCCCAATAGAAATGGAGCAGCGCCCCCAGCTGTCCAGATGCCCGTCCCTGAGACTTTGTCCAGCCTCCCCGACCCGCCGGCCACCGGCTTCTACCTCTGACCAGCTGCCCCGCAGCAGGAAACACACAATGACTGGACCAGCCTTATACGTCTAGATAACACGACACACAAAGCTGAATAAACGTAGGCCGACATGTTTTTTTTTTTTCTTTATTTCGTTTCCAATTTGTAATTATTATTTTGTTGTATATCCAGTCATATTATCATACGAGTCCTTTGTTTACAATAATGCAGTCGAGAGAGCTCAGTTTATTTGAAGTAATACAGAAAAGGTAAATATGAGGTTTTTTTTAAAGATGATTTTCACAAATCTGCATTCAGATACAACACGAGTTCTGTAATCCAATATTTCAATTTTAACACACATTATTGATCTGTTATTTCATGGGTTTTTTGTTATTTTGTACGCAGTGAAAACGCAAGATAACACAAGGAAGACGTGTCCTAAAATATTCATAAATAACGGGTTCATATTGTGTGTCGTTGGGTAAATGACGGATATCAGTGTATTAGTAGATTAAGGGATTAGCTGATCAATGGGGAAAATTGATTATTATTTTTAGTAATTTTTTCAAGCGAAAGCGTCTGCTGGATCCAGATTTGCTGATGTTCTTCGTCCTACATGGAATGGAATTGGATATATTTGAGCTTTGGACGGTCGGTCGGACAGAACAAGACATCTGAAGAATTCTCTGTCGGCATATTTTGCAGTCCTGAGATATGAACAGTCAAAGAGAAGCAAACGAACTGAGGCGGAGACAGGTGGCCGTCCATCTCCACGTCGTGAATGTACTGAGGAATATTACTGAGGAACATCTGAGAAAGCAACAAATGCAGTTTTATGTTGTGACTTTATGTTTCCAATCAGAATTTTCCTGTTTTCAATCATTTGGTTTTAGGGTCATTTGGTTCACTTTGTATCTGAACGCACCATAACACACACACACACACACACACACACACACACACACACACACACACACACACACACACACGACTGCAGGTGTTTTTGGTTTTCGGCCGTCTGCATCATCGCTCACATGTTTTTTCCCGTCATGTCACAAGAATGTAATCTTTCATTTCTTTCTTTGTTGAACTCATCAACAACGAGATTAATCCATAAGTGTTTTTATTTTTTTAAAGTATAGAATATGGAAATTATGGCTAGAAATATCCTGCACTTTATTTCAAGCAGCCGCTTAATGCAGACGTGTGGTTCGGGGATACTGCGGTGACGAGAAACATCCGCTTCATCTCTGAAGCTACTGATGCAACATGGACCAGTTTGCATTTTATTTTATTCTTATTTTGAGGCACATTTCAGGTGACGGGTTAATGTCCTCACAAGCACAAACACTTCCGTACAATTGTTAGTGTCATCATTATCTTCCTCCACTTGAAGTATTATTATTATTTTGTCGATGATGATGTTGGCCCTCTGGATGAGTTCTCTTTCTTTTACTTTGGTTAAAAGTTGAACCGACTTGAATAGAAGAAGTTCCCTTTTTTTCCTGTATTTATTCCTGCAGCAAGGAAGCATTCTTGATTGTTCTGAAGTTGGATGTGTGAGACATTCTCTTGTACAGAAATAAGAAAAGATGTCGTGCTCCGTCACAGCGGTTGCACTTTGCTCTCCCGAGGGAATCGGTGAATCCAGACACAAGTCCGTCGCAGCAACAGTCCCAGATTATTAACGGAAACGTCTGACGTCTTTGAGGATGTGAGGAAGCCACGGTCGATGTGAACTCACAGAGATGAACTTATATCAATCTTCTCGTCCGGCTTTTTCTTTTAAATGGTAGAAAGCTCGGCGATGTATATCGGGTCAGTGACTTGAGGTCTGCGCAGCAGTTACAGAATGACAAACACTGAAAAGAAACCAAATGTGAGTTTTAAAAGAAGAAGAAGAAGAAGAAGAAGAGAGATCTCTACTGGACGGACACAGATCTGAATGTTTCTTGTATTTTTAGCAAAGCGACTGGAAAGTGATGCAGAGCAGAATTACCTCATGGCGAAGAGATGCTGAAAAGAGATTTCCATTTTAATTGTTCAAATAATGTCATTACTATTGGTATTAATATTATTGTTCTGTGTTTTATGTTGAAATGTGATACACGCGTGGTTACATGTCATTCCAGTTGACTCGTTTCTTTCCCTTTCTCTTTGCTACGGGCGGAAACGTTTGCTATATTTAATATGATTGATGTGACTTATTAACGATGTGAAAAAAAAGATGTGTCTATAAAAGCAAACAAGCTTTTGACAAATACAGGTATGTACATAGTTTTAACGTCAAGTCACCCGTTTCGAGCACTATTTTTAAAAACACACGCTTATCAAATCTCCTTTGTTGATTTGTTTTATTTTTCTTTGTTTTTTAAACTGTAAATAGTCCTCTCGTCACGAAACACTGGACTCTATGACAGCCTGACAATGGTGCCATACTGCTGAGACTCGTTCAACAGGCCGCGATGTTGGAGAGTTTCCTTCTGTCTTCTGGGTTAGCCGCGGTAACGCTAACGTGCTAACGGCACGAGGTGCAGCTTCGACCCGTGTCCTTTGACTGCTTGTTTCAAATGTATTCTTTTTCTTCCTTTTTGAAATAAAAAGGAGTTCTTCGATCACAAAAGTGAAAAAAAAACAACACAAACATCTCATTGCGTCTCCGGTTTTTTAATTCACGCTGGGCAGTGAACGGCTAACGGCGGGCGGGGGAGGGGGGGGGGGGGTACCGGGACCTGTGTCACCGGCTCCTGACCTGTAAAGGTGCTATGTGAAGCGTTTTAACATCAATAAATCATTACCACATTAACTCTGAGACGTCTGCATGATTAACTGGAAACGGAGACGCTAAAAACAATCCGCGGAGATGCTCGGTGCTCGTTCTAAAAGCTCTTTGTCCTGCACAGCAGCGGAGGAATGTAACTAAGTACATTTACTCACATACTGTACAGTTCTAATTTAACACTTTCATGCTTATACTTTATTACTGAAGTAACATTTGCAATGCATGACTTTTACTAGTAAAGGAGTATTTTTTACAGTGTGGTACATCAGTGAAGTATCTGAATATGTCCTCCACCAGCCTGCTGATGTGTGGCTTTTCAATCTACGCTGCAGTTCTAACTATTGCTTTACAACAGAAGGCTCACAAAGTCAGTCCAGAAATTACTAGAGCTCCTCCCAGCTGAACATCCAAGAGTTGTCCTCTTCAGCATCAGTCCGTTCTGAGATCGTTTGTATCATCCCTGCTCCGTGAAGAGCCTCTTACGTTCCTGTCAAACAAACAGAGACTCCTGCATCCTTGCAGCTGCTGTTGATGGGACTCGGCCTGGCATTGCACGCGCTGCCTGCAGACTTCACCGTAATGCTTTGTGATCGGCAGGCGGCCAGAGGGGGAGCAGTGCTGGCATTCTGAATAGGTCGACGAGGGACACGCAGTCACAATATGGTCCCCACACCGTTGCAGGCTTCTTACACTTCGTCACACACACACACACACACACACACTGCTCTTCGTGTCGTTAGTGGGGCAGCATGAGCGAGACGGGAATCCGCCGTGTCGAGTCACAGTTTAAAACACTGCTGAGGAGCTCTGTGGTGTCTCCAGATTTATTCACACAGTGAAGACACTTGTTAGAGGATTTGGAGGTTCAAGTGTGTGAAAAGTCACTGTCATGAGTGAACTTACTCGTATTACTCCACCAAGGAGGGAACTATCCAGGTTTTAAATGGTCTAACGTTCTGGGAAAAAAATGACGCTTTTATCCTGTTTCCAGTTTCCAGTTAATGTGTTTTGATGCATTCCTGGATTTTAGGAAGATGACTAGATTTCTGTTCAGGTTCAAGGCTCTCGAGAGTTCTCAAGTAATTCAAGGCTGCACAATCTACTAAATGTATAATAACCTTTTGATATTTATAGACTTTGTTCCAGACCTGCATCACATACATATAGTTGTAGATCCTTAACGGATACACGTGTCAGGTTTTGTCCATGAAAGTAAATTCTCTATTTGTTTTAGATAATTCTTTTCTAAATCATCATGGACACTCTTTCTCACAATGTTAAAGGTTCAGTGTGGGGGATTTGGCGACATCTAGTGGTGAGAATGCAGAATGCAACCAACGGAAACCTCCTATGGAGAGGACCTGCTCTGTATGAAGATATATAAACTGCTCAGCTAAAGGTAACCACAACCTTTAAGGAACCCTTTTTGTTTAAATCTCTAAAGCCGCACCACCAACGAATGACTTGTTTCTTCGGCACGCGTCACAAACAAACAAACAGGAACAAGCTGCACACAGCACATCAGCAGCTCGGTAGTCTCTGGAATAAAAACATGAATTTACCCGCCTGCAAAGTGAGCAGATGATATGGTTTTCATATCAAAACATTTTTTTACCACAAATTCACAAATGTGGATGTTCGAGTCTGAACCAAAACACTCACTTTGAATATTTCAATCCTCAGAGGAAATATCTTGAGGCTCATTAGCATCACTAGTATTAACAAATCCAGGTTTGTGGATGTGGATGAAATGACTCAATGTGCACACATACTCCTATTATTACCCTAGATTTAGATTTGACATACGGTCGTGGTAAATTTGATCATACATCATTTTACAAGATAAACCCAATAATAGCGACATTAATATGAATATGTGGAGGCGAGAGTCAGAGAAAGGCAATAGGAACATCACTCTGAGTGTGGTGGGGGGGGGGGGAGGGGGGCGTAACCTCTCCTTGTTTATGCAAAGACATCTCTGCCTAAGGAGAGAACAATGGGACTAAATGTGCCCGAGGCGTATTGTTATAGACGGGAGCTTTGTCATGACTGCAGACATATTTAGATAATAACTGGCCACTTTTAGAGTCGCCCTCTGAGGTGGAGGGAGAAGGGACAAGTGACTCATCACCCCGGTACGTCTCCCCTCTCTCAGCCTGTCGAGGCCACGCTGTGGTTTTCACGGACGTCAGATACAGAAAAAAAAAAAGCTGCCAGAGAGAAAAACATCCTGCACGCACAAACATGTGGGTCGTCTCAGTTTATCTTAATTAAGAAGCTGTGGGAGTGTGTAGATGACATTTTGACTTGTCGAAGGAAAAGTATAACTAAAGTATTTCTTCATATTATTTCCATTTCATGCTACTTTATATACTTCTACACATGAGAAGCAAATGTCACACACACACAAAGCAGTAGAGGTCCATGTGAGTGTGATGATCCATCTAAACCATACAGGTGATTCTATTTGAATTTACTGTTCGAGGCAAAACATATTCCAAAATACGAATACAAATGTCGCAATACTTAGTTTCCTCTCCCGTTAATCATCTAAATGTTCTTTGATACTTTGTTTCTTTTGATGTTTTTATGTAAAGCGCTTTGATTTGCCCTGCTGCTGAAATGGGCTTAATAAATAAACCCGCCTTGCCTTGTTAATGTTGGCCATGGTACAGTCATGGTACAGCGTCGGTGCATTGAAAACCCTCCAGACGCTCACAGGTGTTTCCACTTACTCCGGGCCAATCAGACCTCTGCTGTGGTCGCAGGTGGGCGGAGCTATGCCGGGAATTACATGAGCTCATGAAAACAGGTGCAACGCAACTAACAGGAGAGTGAAGATTGAAGATGTCAACCAATCTCAAGCGCTGCAGAGGTAATTAAGTGAAAACACCTGTGTGTGTGTGTGTTGTGTGTGTGTGTGTGTGTGTGTGTGTGTGTGTGTGTGTGTGTGTGTGTGTGTGTGTGTGTGTGTGTGTGTGTGTGTGACACATGATCACCGCTGAAGGCTTATACACTGTAGACCAGGAATGTTTCTACCTCAAAGCCTCAGGGCTGAAATGTATGGAAGCCCATTCCTGCCAGCAAAAAAAAAAATAAGATCACTAAAAAAAAAAAAATAGTAACTTAAAAAAAAAGATTTAAAAAAATATAATTCACAAAAAAAAAAAATCCACCCACAAAATAAATAATAATAATTCTAATAATTTTTATTTTTTTTTATTTTACTTTTTTTCCACCAGCAAAAAAAAACCAATGAACGTAATGGAAGCCCATTACGCCAGCAAAAAAATAAAAAATAAGATCACCAAAAAAAATAATAATAATTAATTCACAAAAAATAAAAATGAATTCACAAAAAAAAATAATAATAATAATAATTAATTCACAAAAAAAAAATATATATATATATATATATTTTTTTTTTACTTTTTCTCTGTCAGCAAAAAAGAAAAAAAAAGAAAGATGTTTCCAGTTGCTGTTTATTGGTCGCCACCTCAGCCACATTGGTTTCATTCTTTATACTCCAGAGCTGCTTCTTGCTTAACATTCTATTCAAGGGTGCGTTTGCTCAGTACAATCCATGTGAAACATCATCTGTATTTCATGTGTTGTAAAGCCACGTTTTAAAGAAGTCTTCAATGTACTCACAATCCATTCATATGTCATAGCTGCTTCTATGACTGCTTCTGACTCATAATTTCGACTTTCTATAGCAACTGGAAAAATCTGGTCAGTGTTATGGTTACAGATGGATGCACCAAAAGTTTTAATTTTTTTTTGCTGGTGGAAAAAAGTAAAATAAAAAAAAATAAAAAATGATTAGAATTATTATTATTTATTTTGTGGGTGGATTGTTTTTAAAAAAAAAAATTTTTTGTGAATTACATTTCTTTTTTTTTTTTTTTAAGTTACTATTTCTTTTCTTTTTTTTTTTTTAGTGATCTTTTTTTTTTTTTTTGCTGGCGGGAATGGGCTTCCATAGAAATGAGTGCACTGAAACCAGATGAAATCATGCAGGTTCACCAGAAACTTCTTCAGCTCAGACTCCAGCGGGGCCTCCAGAGACCGGTCCACCGTGGACAGACCCAGATCCTCCAGCAGAGACCGGTCCACCGTGGACAGACCCGGATCCTCCAGCAGAGACCGGTCCACCGTGGACAGACCCAGATCCGGCTTCACCTGCACTTTCCGGCTTTGGACCGGAGGGAGGAGGAGAGCTCAGCTCCTGGCAGCAGCAGCAGCGTCTCCTCCTCCTCCAGGAGCAGAGCTTCTCCTCTCTGGGAGCCGACACCGACACCACGCTGCTGGAGACCCAGGACGTATTGCTGGACCCGCTGGAGGGAAGGGAGGCACGGGAGAACCAGAACCAGGACTGAGAGGGGCAGACTGTCAGACCCTGCTGCAGTAAAATTAGAGGTTTTCTGAAGGGACTCTGGTGCTCAGAAACACGACCACTGTCGTCCACAGGGACCAACAGAATCAACACTAATGAAGGTTCCTTGTAGTAGCTTTAAATAATTGCACTGGAAACACATTTGAATGTGAAGCAGATTGAATCAGTGGTCTGAGTCTCCCTCAGTTGTTCACTTTGGGTACTACACTGGCTTTCTAAATGTCTCCTGTCCTTAAAGGCCCTGTACA
Source organism: Leptoclinus maculatus (assembly GCA_032191485.1). Lineage (NCBI taxonomy): Eukaryota > Metazoa > Chordata > Actinopteri > Perciformes > Stichaeidae > Leptoclinus > Leptoclinus maculatus. Next base: position 618,383 of record JAVDOI010000039.1, on the reverse strand, counting down.
CAAGCACTGCATGAGGTCATCATCGCCCACTTTTTCATCTTCTCTACACTCTAAACACACAGCTGGTTCTGGGCTGTTAGTCACTACCGTATATGTTCCGTCATAATAAGACAAGCCAAGAATAACAGCAGACAATAGTAAAGAAAGATCTTTATTCATATGTGATGACACGGTCAGTGGTTATCTTCTGTAGGCTATGTGAGGCCCTGTGGACGCTCATGGTGCAACAAGCACATTTGGATACTGTGAATTTCTGCAAAGTCAAACATACGCATACGGCAAACAAAGGCAGCTGTAGATTCAGCCCGTCAGAGGCTCATACGGGCGGGACAATAACCCTGACCTCTATTAGACTTAGGAAATGATCTAAAATCAGGTGCCACAGGATATTGTGTATTATTTCCTAATAGAGCATCACATTCACACACTTTCTGCATGTATAGCACCTGTTCAGCAAAGGCTTTATAGAGTTTGCTCTGCCCTTTCTTTTGGCTCACAATATGCACGAATCGGGGACTGGAGACGAGGGGGACCAGAGGGCAGCAGCAGTAAAAGAGAGCGAAGATAGTGGGATTCAAATTTACACAATAGGGTTCATGACCTTCTAGAGTCTGTGTTTACGCAGAGCGAGGGACGACCATTTCATCTGGACTGTTTCTGCATGTTACTTCCTCCTCGTGACACATCTTGTGAGTCTTCGCTCTGAAGTCAAGTCTGTGAAACAATTCACTCACAAGAAAAGGGACCAAAAAGAAAAGCAGAGGAATGCAGGAAGAAGAAAAGATTGAACAAGCCAGCATGCAAGAAGTCCATTATTTTGAAAAGCCCCAAACCATCCATTAAAAGTGTCCCGAGCAGGGCTCTAACGGGCCCCTCTGGAACTGTCAAATGTGGCAAAAACTGACACGACAATGTAGCTGTCGTGGGCAGTGCGTTCCACTAGGTGGCAGCAGCACACAGCGCGAGGAGCCAGACACTGGAGCAGCTTTCTATAAGGAGGCCTCCATGCTGATGAGGTGATGTGTTCAGGGAGAGGAGGAAGAAGCCCACACCGGCAGATACACCGGAGGAGGAGGAGGAGAAGGGTCAAAGGGGAGTTAAAGGGACATGTTCAACAATGAACACACAGGCCGCCTCCTCCTGACTGGACACTAAAGACTGAAGCTCCTTCATCAACTCTGCTGAGATGAAACACAGTTAGAATCTAACAATGTGATGGATTAACAGAACTTAATGAGCTGAGTACATCGTTTACTCTCCTGTTAGACATATTCAGTGTATAGATTCTCAGTGTGCCAAATGATTTCATATTTATATCCTGTAACATATATTCTCCATTTACAACTTTGCTTAGTTTAATATGTCAGCACACATACATCCTGTATCCAGTAGAGGCGGTATACATGTAGCATGTATTGTTTGCAGACACCTCACCAATGATCCAGCAGCTCTGGTTTGCTCTTCACTGATTCCTTTGTTTGTCTGCTGTGTTGCTGCTGGGCAGGAAGCATAAAGTTGATTTATTGGAGCTTTGGCTTTAATGAGTGTTCAATAGTAAATGTGCTGGGAAAGCAAATGTATTTGCTCAAAAGATGCTACAAATGTAGCTCAATATAATTGCAGACTTTGGTAATCATTATCTATAAGTTTGTCGCTATAACAAACCTCTTTCCACATGCTGTCATTTGATTTTATTCATAACATATTGATTATTTGGGCGTCAAAGGCCATAAGCACTGTAGATTATGTGGGTGTTGTGTGATGTGGATACTATACTCTTCACCGTGGTCCGAATACAAGGGGGGGGGGGGGGGGGGGGAGAGGAGTGAATTAAGACATGTGGGACATCTGACTGACTGGATATCACCTACCTGTGTAAAATAAACCAATATACAAACATACTGACATGGACCCAGTAAGAGCCTCAGTGACTCCGCCTCCTCAGACCGGTACGTCTCAAGCCCTGCAGGACCCCCATCCTACAACAGCTGACATTTCTAAATGTCACACTCCTCCCTTCTAATCTATGAATTATTCATTATTATTATTATTGATTTTATTCTTACTATTGTTCTTATTATTGTTCTTCTTACTAGTATTATTATTACTTTACATTTGTATATGATTATTGATCATTCTTATCCTTTTCTCTACCCTTACACACACACACACACACACACACACACACACACACACACACACACACACACACACACACACACACACACACACACACACACACACACACACACACGCACACACACATTAATACACATAAAGAAGCTTGCCATATTTTTTACTTCAGTAATTATTAAATCTATGTCACAGTAACTGCAATATGTTAATATTAAAATGAATATGACTATTTTATTATTTTATCCTTGTTTGTAAATATATATTTTTTCCCTTCCTGTGTCTATCATTGTTGTACCTGTAAAGTCAATAATAATAATAATGACATGCTGTAGAATGAGTTTTGCTGCAGGAGAAGCTTCCACTCTCTTCTCAAACACTGGACCATAATGGAGCACATGAATACGTCTCGTGCATTACTGCAGTCAAACACTGGAAATTGTATCCGCAAGATGACAGTTTGTTTCTGCTTTTTGTGACGCAAGTGGCTGAATCACTTGAAAAGCCTCTCAGTATCAACTCCAAGGCAACCGAATCACGTTCTGCAGCAGCAGCAGCACAGTCTGCAGCGCTTCTTTCTGTTTGGCTGAAGTACCTGATATTTATACAGAAGACCTGCCAGTAGCTCTAATTACAATTGTATAGTTTACTTTTGACTGTCAGGTTTTCCCCCATCTGTTTCCCCATCACCTATAATTAAATAACAGCCTGTGAGTCTCCACGTGTCATGCTTTTATTTAGTCTACCTCACAATCTGATCTGTTTATTTTCTATCTGAATATTTACACATTTTCTACATTTCTCTGTGAAGTAAATGTAATGCTATGTTGTGATAAACATCGTTATCGCGATATAAAATTAGTGATTCATTATATATTGACAACACACATGATGAACAAAGACAGCAACCTTTAGGAGCTTTTATTTGTACACAAGAATGAACGCTGTGATGCTCCCCAGAGGATGAACTCTTATTATCTGAGCATCTTCATTTCCTTTAGTGTGACCATCAGGAAAACATGTCAATAAATAAATAAACAAAATACTTTATTTATTTAGATTTATTCTATTATTAATAATAATGGTAATCATGTATTTCTGTTTGTTTGACAATAATGTATATCCTTTAACAACAACAACGTATATTTTTTTGCCGATACAGCTCAATGGATTGAATTGGGAGAGAGAGAGAGAGAGAGAGAGAGAGAGAGAGAGAGAGAGCCGGAGGGAGGGGAGGTACGGGGGGAGAGGGAGGTAGAGAGACCCTGGCGGACAGCAGCAGAGAGGGAGGTTGGACCGGGAACAATAGAGGGAGACGAAGCCAGCCCCTGAAACACCAAACAAACCGAGAGGGCGACAGAAAGAAAGCAGCCCGGCGAGGGGGGGATGGAGGGAGAGAGAGGTACACGGAGAACATGTGAGGAATAAGAAACAAGACGCGAGGATTTCATTTTTTCCCCTTGGACCGGAGGGGGCTTTATTCCTGCCTTTCCTTTTGTCGGTGGATTGTATTGAACCGGATTCCGATATGAACCCTGCAGAAGCGGCCGAGGAGGCGCCCAGCGACCCCGACACTGATGCCTTCTACAAAACAGGTAGGACGGACGAGCGGCTGCAAAACACGGCACACAATGAAAAACAGCGTGACACAAAAAAACACCCAACAAAAAGAAGAAAGAAGGAAAGCCACGATGAGAGAGAGAGAGTGAATGTCACCGGGAGAGAGGAGGCATGAAGCCGAGTGAGCAGCACCAGCAGAAATGTGCAGACAACCACCGGGAGGCTGGTGTGTGTGTGTGTGTGTGTGTGTGTGTGTGTGTGTGTGTGTGTGTGTGTGTGTGTGTGTGTGTGTGTGTGTGTGTGTGTGTGTGTGTGTGTGTGTGTGTGTGTGTGTGTGTGTGTGTGTGTGTGTGTGTGTGTGTGTGTGTGTGTGTGTGTGTGTGTGAGCTCAGCTGCTGGATGCGAAGCATCGCTCTAATTCACCCTAAAACACCATGATACACGCGCTCATGTGTGATGCTATTTGATGTTCTACATGTACAGTGTGGTTGTGTGTGTGTGTGTGTGTGTGTGTGTGTGTGTGTGTGTGTGCGCGTGCAATACTGCGTGAGCTCGTGTGTCCGATGCTCTCTACAAAAGAAAGAGGAATCATGGAGGCATCAGATCATGGAAGTCTGTCTGATATGCGACTAAATGACGATCTGCTGTATGGAGAGCTTTAATAAGCAAGCTGTGTGTGGGTGTGTGTGTTTGTGTCATTGTGAGTGTAGGTAGGTGTGTGTGTGTGTGCGTGTGTGTGTGTGTGTCATACACTGATGCATTTAGATACAAAGCAGCTGATGACAGTTCTGATTTCACTGATCTAAAATGGTCAAAAGGTGAGAGAAAGTGTTTGTGTATATGGATGTGTGCATGAGATAATGAGTGTGTGTGTGTGTGTGTGTGTGGCACTTCTCCAGAGCGTAATGGCTCAACACACAGCTGCAGCTGGCATCATTGATTAATTTCCTGGTCAATCAAGTCCTCAAACTGCTGATTCTGTCAGAGCAGCAATCCAAAAAATCTGTCTTCTGCGCTGTTGGAAGCTGAAACCAGATCATGTTTGATTTGTTGTGTTTTTTTTTTCATAATTGCTGCAACAATTAGCGGATTAATCAATTAGTTTGGACAGCAGAGCATTCATCAGCAGCTACTCTGAGAAATGATTTAATTGTTTTAAAATCATTCATCATCCAACACCACCAACTATTCTCTGGTTCCAGCTACTTAAACACGCTTCTCTTTGTCATATGTCATTAGAAATTCAATATTTTTGCTGAGTGAAGCCGATGAGAAAGTGTCTTACAACCTGCAGTCTCTCTAGTGTCCACCAGGGGGCGACTCCTCTGGTTGTATAGAAGTCTATGAGGAAATGACTCTACTTCTCTCTTGATTTATTACCTCAGTAAACATTGTAAACATGAGTTTATGGTCTCAATCTCTAGTTTCAAGTCTTCTTCAATACAGCATGGTGTTCATTTAGTACATTATGGTCCATTTAGAGTCAAACAGACCATAAAGCAGGGGATGCTTTAGGGGCGGGGCTACACAGTGATTGACAGGTCGCTACCAGAGACTTAAACAGCGACTTCAAAACATCAGTCCACAAACCAATGGGTGATGTCACGATGACTACGTCCACTTCTTACATACAGTCTAAATAAAAGCCTAAATAGTATCGCAATTGCAATAGGTCAAATAACCTTAATTAAGATGTTTTTTTTAGCCCTAGTGTACGTGTATTGGAACTATAAGCATGCAGGGTAAACTGTTTTTATGTAGGGTTCAGTTATGTTTTATACATTTGATGCGTGTTGGATACTGACACTGCAGAGCATGGACTCAATAAAGGACGTAAACACAGATATAATGTTCAATCAGGGTTATCTGAATTCAAGTTGTATTTCTGTATGTGTGTGTGTGTGTGTGTGTGTGTGTGTGACAGAGAGAGAGACAGAAACGTGGAAAAATAATATCAAAATACGTTTTGATCAGTTTAGGACACTCAGTGCTGGAGGGGGACACACCCTGACTCTCTGTCTCTGTCGGTGTAATTCAGTACAATAACTTTATCATGAACAGTCCTGCCAAGGTGCTTTATTAAATAAAAACACACACACACACACTCTGTGAGACAGTGTGTGTGTTGTATAAAGTAACAGGGCTCCATGTGTGATCTCCTCCTCTTTGGGTTTTTTTCCCATAATATTAGATGACTGTCTGTTGGAACATGTCCAGCGAATGGACATGGAAATCTACTGGTTGACTCATCAGGACAAACAATGAGGACAGTGTGCTGAGAGGGAAAAAATAAATAGTGGTATTCATTGAAATCTGGTCAAAAGGTACGACGACTGTAGGAGGGGAAGAGAAGTGTGAGTCCCGGAGAGAGAAGATGGAAGAAACCAGTTATGAAGCGGGCCGCTGGTGTAGCTGACGGCGAGCTGAAGTCCTGCTACATTAAGTGAAGTGTTGCGTCTGATGATAGAACTGATGCTGCGTTTGGGACAACTCGGAACTTTTGAATTTTCCCCAACTGGAAATTTCCAGCTTCCGACCTTTAAGTGTTCCAGATGCTAAAACGTAAAGAAAAAAACCACAGCTGATGTTTACACACAATTGAATATTTTTTGGGGGCATTTTTTACATTTAACTGTAACTTTTGTACAGAGAAGATAACGTTCACGGGTTGTTTAACTATCTAATCTCATATTTCTACATTAATAATATCCAGAACAGGTGTTTACTATCTGATAGTATGCATTATTTGAATTAAGCATCAGCAAATATAGTCACTGTTGCCTCTTAACTATATAAAATACGTGCTTCCACTCTTGTGTGCCGTCAGACTACTGCTTCTTGGTTTGACTCGAGTTCACAGGTAGGAGCTTCTGACTTTGAGAGGCGTTTCATTGTACCTCTTTTTTAGTAGGAGGTCAGAATTTGGAGTTTCAAGTTGTCTGGAAAGCGGCACGAGTCTGACATCTTCTCTATAGAAAAAGCCTCTGAGCCTCATGGGTAGTGTAGTTTTTGCAGGCGTTTCAAACATGATTTGTCAGAAAGGTAAATCACAAAACCTGTTTTTCAGTGTGAACAATATTGAGTTTCATTGCAGGGCTTCAACTAACAATTCATTAAGTGTATGCACGTAAATATCAGTAATCAGTGAAGGCTCCATAAACATGTTTCATCTTACTGAGATGTGCACGTATGACTTGCTTTAATCCGTGTTGTGTGCTTTGAGACAGAGGACACACACATGAGTGACATTAGATGCTTTTTTTGTCCACAATAAAACAAATCAAAGCTACCGGCACACATTCAAATGCACCGCTGTGTCTGAACAGCTGTGAGGGAGAAGCGGAGAGGAATCTGTCTCCATCAGCTTCAGCACAGAGGAAATTAGAGATGGCTCCTGCACCACTTCTTCATTTCTAAGAGCAATCCCAACGTATTGAGTATCTGTCAATACTGATACTTGTCTGATGCGACGCCCGGCTGTTAATAAGCAGTTTGCGTGTTCCTGACATTGTCTCTTTTGTGATTTGCCTTTCATTTAACATCCCCTCCGCTGCTGCCATAATGGATTCCTCCTTGTGGAGCGCTGCTTTTCCTGCGACGCTGAATTCAGTCTACCAGAGTGCTGTCAGACTTAGTAATGACACAGGACACACATGGTGGGAGCCTGATGCTGGTGCCTCTGGCTTTAACTCTAAAACTTTGTCGTAATTATTCACAAGTGTTAAATAAAATTTCTGATATTGACAATTAACATCGCATTACACACTTTTCACTCTGCTGTTGTGCTCTTTATTCTTTTTGTGACACAATGCACATAATTTAAGATGCATGTGGCATTAACGTATACACTGTAATATGACAAAGGACAGTTTTGTGTAACCATAACATCTATTAGGAAAAAAATCAAGCTCATCAGCTGTTCTAGGTATGATTTTTAAGTTATTAACCAGGCGGCAACTTCCGGTTCGGGAAAGTGAAGCTAATAAATAAACCTGCATTCTCTCTAATGTCCACCAGGGGGCGACTCCTCTGGTTGTATAGAAGTCTATGAGAAAATGACTCTACTTCTCTCTTGATTTATTACCTCAGTAAACATTGTAAACATGAGTTTATGGTCTCAATCTCTAGTTTCAAGTCTTCTTCAATACAGCATGATGTTCATTTAGTACATTATGGTCCATTTAGAGTCAAACAGACCATAAAGCAGGGGATGCTTTAGGGGCGGGGCTACCTTGGGATTGTCTCAGAGTTCAGACAGTTAACTGCAACATTTCAGTTTCATAAAAATGTCTTGATCAGCATTCAGTTGGTCTTGTCTCCACCCTCTCGCGTCACTTCTGCTTGCAAAACAACAAGAGGGCCAAAAACGAAATTGGCGACGGTCCAAATGATGGATTCAAGGCTTTAAAACGGTAGTCCTCAAATCACTTTGACTGTTTCCACCTCTCTTATACAGTCTATTATGTGAACTAAACCTGGTAACACGTTTTGAAACCTACACACCCCACACATACTTCCACCAATATACACAGCTTCTTTTCTCAGTAAGGAGAGCTTTGAACATTGAACCATGCACGTTTTAATGCTGCAATTTGTGCTATAAAGGCGAAGAAAAGAACTGAATTTGAATGAAATGGCGGATGGAGAAGCAGTGTCAACAAGGACTGAGAGAGCTGGAGGAGAGAGATCTTCATAAGAGGGAGGTCGACTGCTGCTCTGCACTGAAACCCGATCGAGTGGATTATTAAATCATTCTAGCTTGAAGCACGTCATTCGCCCCCTTTTTTTAAATTAGTAGTCTTTGGGCTCACACATGCTACATTAAAAGCACCAATTCCAGTTGTATAAACTTGTTTAAAATAATCTTAATGTAATGATGGTCAGATGACAAAGAGCTGTGTGCAATAATCTGGTGATGCAATACATACCATGATGCAGCAATAAATTCATATTGCTATTAATAGTCTTCCTGGTTTTAAAGGCTGCATTACAGTAAAGTGATAGAATTGTCTGATCAGACTGTTCTAGCTGTTCTATTATTTGCCTTTAACCACTTTATAAACATATCCACATTACTAATGGTTATTTATCCTACAATATCATCGCAATAAAGACCTTATAGGTAAAAAATATTGTAATATTGGCCCCTATTAAGGGGTTACGATTTAATATATTTAGATACTGTAAGCAAGGGGATGTATTGCGATTTCTTTTATTTCTTATTTTAGGAAAACAAAGCATAGAAACACACCAACATCTGCATAAAACCTGAGTCTCAGTCTATGTTGTTGGAGATAGATTACAACACTGTTATCTAGCAAAATGAACAACTGTCTGGTCTGGTCTTTGCATCTAAAGCCTTGTGATACTCAAGTGCATCTATATTTCCGTACACCCCTCCTTCAGCTCCACCGACGGTATGATTCTATCTATTGACTGTCAACACCAGCTGAACTGAACTTCAGTGTAATGATCTCCCAGCCTCCGCAGACTGGTGGCTGATGGTTAAGGTCTTCGTAGATTTACCACCATTTATATATAAGCTTGAAAGCTCCAATCAAGTTTCTTTTTCCCTGCTCATGGCTGAGGAAGTTGGTGTGTTTAGAAAAAGTCGTACTTGAATTTTGCATGCATAGGAAACGGTGGCAGCACTGAGAGAAGACAAAAACACGAAATGGAAATTAGACAGAATTCTCACATTCTATAAAGAAAGCAACAGCGGAGAAATGAGAAAAATTAACAAAAGGAAGAAAAGGCGTCACAACACACACTCGCAGGAAAGCGGCTGCTCAATGTTATGCTGATCAGCGGTTTATAAATAGGATCCTAAATCATCAGGCGGAAACAGGAAGTGACAAACGTGCAATCAGAGAGCAGCGTCTGAGTGCTCATCAGACAGCTGACGCCAGCTGTCTGTCAATAGCTGCTGCTGTTGCTACGCTACATCGCTAAAACACCATTTTCTCACTTCATTAGATGTCATTCTGGTCTTTGTCTTGTTAGAAACAGGTGAAGCATAGCAGAAGCCTTACACGGGCATGCTGGGACGGTACGACCATGTGGCGTCATGGCTGAAGGCTGAGGACGGTGTCCAAGTGTGGAAACCAGATTCATGCTGAACGCTGATTCGTTTAAAATCCAGTCACTTAAAATACAAATCTTTTGTGCTTTTCTTCGTACCGTTAACTGTTTGGCATGAATAGCTGCGTCGTCTCGTGAGATTGAATCTCAAGTGTGTGTTCTTCGCATTCCAGCTGTGAGGAGTTGAAGCACACACTCACTTGTGTGCACGAGCAAGTAATTAGAGTTAATTGTCTCAGCTAATCTGCTGAGAGCCGTGAGTTAATAGTCTGTTCGCCACGGAGAGGTTTGGTGAAGACAAAAGATGGCGGCTTCAGCTGCAGCTTCAACGTGGAGTTTGCACTTCATGCCCTCTTGTCGCCAGGTGTGGAAAGGTGTTGAAGTGGGCATGGTTTAAATGTTTCTCTCTCTTTTCATTTCATTCTTCACCACGACTCCGTCACTTTTCGTCTGTACAGCCCAGTGGAACATCATGAAAGCCTTTGAGTGATGCAGATACCAAGAGAGTACTTCATTCGCTGCATCATGGGAATGGAAGCTGTGTGTGTGTGTGTGTCCCACTTTGCTTGCTAATTGCTGCCTCGCTGCAGAAGAAGAAGTGGACATATAGTCATCGTGGCGTCACTCATTGGATGGTGGACTGCGGTTTTGAAGCCTTCAGTTCGGAATTTCTGGCCGTCGACATCTTGTAACTGTATTCAGACTGCCGAGGAGTGACGTAGACGTAGCCTCGTCCTAAAGCATCCCCTGCTTTATGGTCTGTTTGACTCTAAATGGACCATAATGTACTAAATGAACATCATGCTGTATTGAAGAAGACTTGAAACTAGAGATTGAGACCATAAACTCATGTTTACAATGTTTACTGAGGTAATAAATCAAGAGAGAAGTAGAGTCATTTTCTCATAGACTTCTATACAACCAGAGGAGTCGCCCCCTGGTGGACACTAGAGATAATGCAGGTTTTAAGGCACTTCAGCATTAGCTTCACTTTTCAGAACCGGAGGGCTTCCTTGTTGCCGAAGATCTGATACCAGTGACCCTCTTTCCTCCCGGATTTAAAATCTGTATATCGCATTGCTCGGAAGTTATTGGAATCTTTCACACGAGGTAACGTGATGCCAGGGATGGCTCCCTGTGTGACTGGATGACTCCAACTGATACGAGAAACAACGACTCTCAGAATGACAATGGTGTGGATGCAATTACATCTGGCGGATTTTCAATCTGACAAATTAGGTCAGTATCGATGCCTCAGATGTGGTGCATCCCTAGTCAGACGGGTTCTGTTTGAAGTATTATTTCACCATGAGAACAAACGTCTCTTCTGAAGGGACGACTTGAAACAATGAATGCTCACGGTTCACATTACAGACACTGTTTGTGTGTGTGTGTGTTAAGGACGTCTAAGAATGACTCTGGCTTACATGGATAAGCGCATGTGTGTATTTGAGACTTTCCATCGATGAATGAACAGTAATCCATTGATTCACTCTGATTCTCACACACACACACACACACACACACACACACACACTGCTTCGTCCAGGCTTAGAGACAGATTAACCTGCCATACGAGTATTGAAATTCAGCGACAGGGAGAGTTTGGATGAACTGTAATTATGATGTGTGATTTTGTTTAGTAGGGTTTTGTAGTACTTATCCCGCCCCCCCCAGCTAGCTGTAGTTTGGACTTTTGTCATTAATTACCGAGTTTATGCGTTGGGATTAAAGCTAATGGTAAAGGCTGTTGTTTAAATAGAGCTTAATGAGATCAGTAACACTACTTGGACTAATCCTCTAGTATCGCAAGCAGTTACACTGACACCTCCGATCGTTTGCCGCCATGAATACATATTAACGGACGTTACAGTCAAATTAACTGAGCGACTTCTTCTCTCACGGTGCAGCAGGTGAGCTTCGTTAAACACACTAATAAATCAAGTGAGAAGTCGGGTCATTTATACAATCGGACTTCTTTTTGCAACCAGAGGAGTCGCCCCCTGCTGGCCACAATGCAAGTGTTAGGCTACGAGCGGCTAATGTAGCCTCGAGCATCGCTAGCTTCAAGCAGAGATGAGAGCGAGCTACAGAGTTCTGGTAAGATAACTTATTTTTAAACTCCACACACACATTTTGTTGTAGTCTTCAGCTCAATTCATCAGACTTTAACGGAGCTCTCTCTGGAGTCTCTCTCTGGAGTTTTTTTCATTGATGCAGCAGTACTCCCCAACATCTGTAAACAGGCTTTTAAGTGTAAATTCAGTGGACTTTCCCCGTTAACAGTGCACATCTGGACCTCAGCAGAATGTAATGCTGAACTGTAATAGCATTCTTCAGCTCATGTCCCAACTCCCATCTATTAATAATCAGCTAAAAATCCAGAACCTATCCTACCGAGCCAGCAGACAAACCCCCTTTATCTCAGCTATATACTGCATTATTTACATCAGGCCTGTAGGAGCGCTGCTAAATTGTGCACAGTTTTTAGTGTTGTCATGTTTCCAGAAAACACTTTTGTTGGAGAAAAGAAACGTTTCTTTCTTTGACTCAGCGGTGCCTTTTTAATTTGCCATGGAGTCAAAGGGAAATGATCATGTCATGCATGCAGTTCACAGCAGGGACACACCGGTACCATCTGGGAATATCATGTCATTAAAATGTGATTTCTTCAAGCAGCTTTGGGAGACGGAGCTAATCCCCCTCACTTGTATGATCTGTCAGTTGACAGTTAATGCAGCTGGTGCACAGAATAATCCACACGGGCTTTGTCGGGACTGTCGATAGATAGTGTTGAGCTTGATTAGAGCGTTGCTCCTGTCTTTCATTACCGGTGATGAGATGAAGCCAATCCAGCAGAGTGGGACATGTAGAAATAAAACTCCAGGAGTCGAAACATGCACATCATAAACCGTAGATTTATAACCAGCTTTCTTTATCTTCCATGTGGACGTCATATCATGCAAATAAAAAACGCCCAGACTCATAACCAGCACACTAGTGTCCATGTAAATATAGCCGACTTGGTCTCACTGACAGCTAAGTCCATTCTTACTATTCACAGCAGAATGAAATGACATCGCACCTATCTCATGATTGTAATAAAACATGCTAAAAAGAGTCAAACTAATAAGTTAAATATGTAAATACACATAGGATAAAATTGCATATGTAGGTTAATATTGCACATAAGGGTTTCAATTGTACGTATAGGTTCAAATGTACACGTTGCATGAACGGGTATAATGTTGCATATATGAGATGAAATGGCTCGTCGCAGTAGTACCAGACTGGCTGGTACTCTTCCCGTCTGAGTGCGTTGCAGTTCCCATATTGGATAGAGATGCGACTGGTCAATACACTCTCGATTGTCCGTCTGTAGACTGTGGTAAGTGATGAGAGAGATGAGCTCTCTTCATCCTCAGCAGGAAAGTGCAAGAGCTGCATAACGATGTCTTTCGTTTGGTTGACGTTCAGGTGTTTCACCAGTCCACGAGTTGTTCCACGTCTTTTTTGTTTGTTTGTAGCGATCTCATGTTTCTGTATATTAGTGATCTTATGTTGGCATTATTGTGGTTCATTTGATCTTGCAGGGGAGGGGTGTAACGGTACGTACCTCGTCCTGTACCAAACGGTTCAGGACGAGGCACTTTTTTGGGGGTTGTACCCCCCAAAAAGTTGCTTTTGATAAAAGCGTTTATCTACTTTATATTTGCAAAGTTGCAGCTTTTACTGGAATGTCATACAGTATGCCAGCAGTTTAAATTGATTCACTTTTACAGTAGGAATTACGGCCAAGAAGTGGGGGAGTCCTGTTCCTTTAAATGAGGCCTCAGTCCTGAGTCATGGTGAGGAAACGTGGAGGGAGGAGCTTCACATCTATTATTGAAGAGAGAGAGAGAGAGTGTGTGTGTGTGTGTGTGTGATGGAGAGAGATAGAGAGGGTCTCTCCCCCGCTGTCATCAGGAACAATAAGATGCTGCTGCTGCTGAGGAGAGAGAGAGAGAGAGAGATTCCCTCCCTCCTTCCCTCCCTCTCTTTGTCTCCCACCCAGTGTCAAGAACAGCGGCAGATGGGTGCGAAGAATGAAGTGTGTGTATATGTGGGATGTTGGGGTGACAGACAGGAACAGAGGGAGAGAGGGAGGAAGAGAGAGAGAGAGAGAGGCAGCTTAAGTGGATTAGTCCTTATTACCCACCAGGGGACAAACGAGAGAGAAAGAGAGAGAGAAAGAGTGTTAAATAGATAAATACAAAGAAAAGGATTTCCTCTCCTCCTCCCTTTGTCTCCTCCCTCCCTAAAAGCTTTCTCTTTGGACAGCTGCAGCCATATGGTGCGTGTGTGTTAGTGTAATGAGCATCCGTTTTGACTAGAATCGATCACGAAGACATTTTACAGACATGTATGCGAGTGTGTGTGTGTGTGTGTGTGTGTGTGTGTGTGTGTGTTACCGGCTGATTAGTGGTGCTCGCTAATAGATCTTGATGTTATTAACTGCTGCGGGCAGGTGTTTGCCTTTGTCTGTGTGTGTGTGTGTGTGTGTGTGACAGAGACAGGAAGCTCTTATCCTGATTGACAGAGCTGTTAAAAGCCACAGATAGTCAGACTGTTAAGCAAAATGGGAATAAAGAATTGAATTTTGCTGTGGTTCAAAATGTACTTTCAAGACTTGTATATATCAAATTAAGTTTATTTTATTTCTGGGACCATGATAATCAGATAGGAAATATGAAGAACACACTGACAAAGGTTGAAATATACATCTCTCACATGAATCATGAGTCCTTGGTGAGAGCCTGTCTCCGTCCTGCGGGGTTGTTTTTATTCCCTTTGGCTGATCCAACCTTTTTCAGACTGACTCTGAGCAGAGCTCTGTTACAGATCTGCTGAGTTCACTAAACGCCATAAAACCAAAGGAATCATAAAAGTGGAGGCTGTCCTGTCCGAACAGGTGCAACAAAACGATCCTGTCTGGCTCCTTTTCCTCTTTTCCCAAATCAGCATTTTCTGACGGTAGTAAGTAAAAAGAGGGAGAAATGCAGCCAAGCCCAGAAACCTCTACAGCATCTTAATCTGCGGTCTACGTAGAAACCAGATAGTTTTTGTTGTTGTGGGCGAATCTCCAAACCCCCTGAAGCGGCGTGGACACACGAGCTGCAGCTGAGTCACCACTTGTTTCATATATTTTCGTTGGACTGGCTTGCTGCACTCCAGCAGTCCGTCATTTACACCAAATATGTGACTGTGTGTTTGTAGCTGCTGCATCTGTTTAATGTGAACACTGCAGGTGTACCAGAGTCCTGAAACCGGGTTCATTCACAAACAAAGTCAAAGTGAAACAGGCACAGCTGAATAAAACATGGTAAACGGAGGACATTTATGGATGGATACTGGTCGGGTTGGTGGGTTTGATAGCGTCTTTAGATCTTTAGTTCATTTGTTTTGCTTTGATTCAGTTTATTAGTTGCTAAACTTGTTCTGTTTTACTGTCTGCTCACATAATAGCCTCTTGCACTAGTAGGCAGTAGTAGCATTATAAATCCATGTTGAATTAATAGGGGATAGACGTGTTGTTACTGAAAAGAACCAATGTGGTTGTCTGCATCATGGTTTTCCAAAAGAAATCTCTGTTTCCGCCTCTGTCTCAAGTCTGTTGTTTGAGTGGTTCAAACACCGGAGTAGTGTGGATGCTTGGTGTAAAACGTAACAAAAGGCTGAAGGTTATTTAAATTAACAAGCCTTGTTTTGTCTCTTTGTCTCCACTCCTCCACCACAAAACGTTTGGTTTTACAAGGTCTTCGAGCACCTCTATAAACCGATCCAATACACGCCGTTAATGTCAAAGTGTCTTTAGCACGTTGAACCTCATGTAGTCGTTTTCACCTGTGGAGTCTCTCTCTCTCTCTCTGAACTGGACTCCCAGGTGGCCCAGTACAAGCTCCGTGTGTTGGTAGAAATACCCTCAAGGAAGAAGATGCAAGAAGCTGCGTGATTCACCTGGAGTCTCTAGCCAACTAGTCCAATCAGGATAGATTTCAGTCGCAGCCTGAGTGGGGCTGTCAACACACACACACACACACACACACACACACACACACACACACACACACACACACACACACACACACACACACACACACACACACACACACACACACACACACCTGATAGGGCTTCCTTGGAGATAACCAGAATGCTTGACCCTGAGTAATTACTCACCACCCTTCGGTTAAGTGTGTGTGTGTGTGTGTGTGTGTGTGTGTGTGTGTGTGTGTGTGTGTGTGTGTGTGTGTGTGTGTGTGTGTGTGTGTGTGTGTGTGTGTGTGCTCTCCAGTAGCTGGCTGAGCTGTATGTCTGTGAGCAGATCACAATCTGACCCGTACACCGTGTTATTGATTCCTTTGTCTCTCGCTCTTTAAGGCAGAACAATGTCACACCGATCCCATTTTGCGTTTTTACTGCCGAAGCAATTTTCAGTCAATTGATTGGTTGATGGAAAGAAAATGACGAATTATCCTTTCGATCATTCGCTGAGTTTCAGCTTCACACATGTGAGGCTTTGCTGCTTTTTCTGTGGCTCTGGTTTTTAATTGTAGGTTTAATTAGATTCAGGTTTTAAGTGGTGAATCTACGTGGGATAGTTAGTCATTTTTTACTGCCCTCTCCATGTCTAAACATCAGCGCTCCTCATTAGTTCACTGCAGTCAGTAATTACCCTGTTATTCTGTACTACACAGCAGTAAAACTCTTTATTGGCTGCAAGGAAACTACTGTGTTTACGTGTGTGTGTGTGTGTGTGTGTGTTGGGGGAAAGGGAGAGATCAAATGAGGTCAAGGAAAAAGCATGTATTCTTAGTGAAGTGATAATAGATACAAGTTTGAGGAGATTTCTGGTCCGACTACTTCTGTGTAGTTTGCAGGTTAACTAACACAACTGTAGCTGTGGCTGGTGAAGACGACAGACGAGTGGTGAAATATTGTTTTTAAAATCATAGTGTGGGATAACTTTTGTTCCGGGGGCCGACCCCTGAAAGAGAATCCCGGTGCGTCTGTTCGGAGCTCATCAGTGCTGGTTTTATTGAGCGAGACATCGGTTCCCCGAGCTGCTCAGAAAGAGGCTTTTGTTCCCCTGAAATCCTTTTTTCAAAAGGTATTAAAATCATTGGAGCTTTTCTTTGGCCTCCAGATTTTATGTTTCCAAACTAAAAAGACTTCCTCATCTTCCTCATCTTTCCCACTGAATGATTGTCCGTCCGCTCGTCTCGGCGATATCTCAGGGAACGTCTGGAGGGAATCAAACCTCCGCCTGAACTCACGGATGAACTAATTGGAATTTGGTGGTCAAAAATGGCAAAGGTCAAAGGTCACCGATGTCCCGAAAACATGTCGACATAACTCAAGCAATTCCGATGCTAATCATGTCAATTTCACACGAACGTCTGAGCGGGTGAAATGGTGAAGTGATGACACGGATGACTTGCAGCCACGAGGCGATTCATTCTAGTTCATCAAGTGTCTGTTTTGTCGCGAGGCTTCTTCACGAGCTAGTTTCCTGCCTTACTGTTTGCTCGTCCTCAGTTTAACTCCAGCCTAAAACTCTGAGGCAGATGAAGATTTAGTATGCTGTGGTTTGGCCTGAGTCAGTGAGTTTATGTGTGTGTGTGTGTGTGTGTGTGTGTGTGTGTGTGTGTGTGTGTGTGTGTGTGTGTGTGTGTGTGTGTCATAGATGGTTGGAAAACACTCCAGTACAACCACAAGTGGCTCTTTGCAGGAGAGTCGCACTGCAGTTGTGTGTGAATGTAAATCCTGAAATTTTCTTCATTTTCAAAGTTCTGTTCATAGTTTCCATTGAGACAGAATGAATGAAGCAGCTGGGACTGATTCACAACACCGTTTATTCCTTTTCTGTCTTTCTTTGTCTTTTTCTCAGAGTGATTTCTTTGTGCGGTCGTTTATTTTTGATTAATTTCTACATTTCTGTCCTTCCTCGTCTGTTCGGTCGTGTTGCTGTCCTCTCCTGGCATCTTTTCTTTCTTTGAACCCAGCGCCAATTCAATTCCATTCATCCTTAAAGGAGGCTGCACACACACACACACACACACACACACACACACACTGGTACAGGAACATTTGTGTCAGGCTGTAATTGAGCGAACAGAACCTGGCTTACTGACGAGTATTAATAGAACAAAGAGAACACGAGTGGAAACTTTAATCCTTGATATTCCTCAGTTCAGGGTTCAATTATCATCTGATCATCTGATCATCTGTGCTTTACATCCACCATCTGAGAATTCAGTCCCACTGTTTCCTCTCTCCCTGTGATGCTCATCCAAAAGTCATCAGAGAATAAAAAACTCTTCATCACAGAGACGAGATGTGGACAGAGAGGGGGGGGGGGGCGCTTGTGTTCATCCTGCCTGCTCTAATTATCCATGAGCCTAAAAACACACACACACACACACACACACACACACACACACACACACACACACACACACACACACACACACACACACACACACACACACACACACACACACACACACAGATCTGTGAAATCAAAGTTTGAGCAAAATCAGGATCAATTGAACCAAAATGTAAAAAATCAGTCGCTGAATTTATCCATGAAGATTAAGATTAAGTAGTAAACAGTAGAATGATTGCAGACCTGGTCATGTGAGAGTTACAAATACTAGTCATCATGTCTGTTCATTTCCGGTTGAGGCATTTGTGTGTATTTGGTGTCGTAGACGTAATCATGACACGGATTGAAGTTGGAGATTGCTGATTACGGTGACGCCTGCCGGCATGAAGGCAGGATTAGCAGCATAGACACAGAATTTGGAGCTCTTTGTGTTTGATGGTTTTCCAATACCGCAATGCTCTCTGGGACTTGTCTATAGACCGGAGTCAGATTCTTTCCACAACTTGTGTCACTGATGATTCAACCAGAAGAGCTTCATCAGCCACCTATTGTACTCATCATAACAAATTAGGATTGTATATAATCCTATATGCATATATTCTGAAGTATTTTGATTATTACATGAAGTAAAAGTATTATCAGCAAAATGTATTTAAAGTATCAAAAGTAAAAGTACTTGACACACATCAGTGATATGATTCTTTATGACATTAACTACAAAGCAGTGGTATGTCATCTATGTCCTTAACATACCTCAAGAACCGCTCATCCGAACTACTTCACACTTTGCAGGTGTATCAATAGGGACCCAAGGTAGTGCCATGTCGGATTTGGTTCAATTTGGACACAATTTGGATATTGATAAACTTTGTATAAACAAAGGAACGACGCTCTTTGCAGCAGCGGGGGGGGCGGGGCTTCAGGGTTCTTGCGGACTGAGTCTGGCACGTTGTCTGCAGTCGCGTTCACTCGACTCGGCTTGTTCTCATTGCCGCCCTGGTGTCCAAGAAGAGGAGACAAAGTCCTTCTTTAATCCAGGTTCTCACGAAAAAGGCACTGGGTCAAATGTGTCCAAAGGGGGTCAGTTTAGGTCCACAAACGGACGTGAAGACAGACTCGCTTCACACAACCTGTCTGTCTGTGGTATATACAGCGGAAAATGATCTCTTGCACTTTTCATATTTCTTATTTCTTAATTCTTATTTCTATATTTTATTAATACTGATGCATTATTTTATTGTTGTTCAGCTGCTTGAGCTTTTAACTAGTATAATGTACAGTAAGGTTGTCTACTTTAATCCATTGGTACCAACTAGTATATTTAAAAAACAGTCCGCTGACCCACATTTGTATATACATTTTGGACTTTTTCTCCAGTCAAAGACAGTTGAAACATGACGAGGGGCCCTAATTACTGCTACACTGCTTTTTGGAAAGGGTCACAAAAAGCCCCAAAAGATGGAAAACCCTGGTTTAATCTTTGTATATGTTTAAAAACATTGTAATCTGAAAAGTAACTTGTAACTCTAGCTGTCAAATAAATGTAGTACAGTAAAACATACAAGATTTCCCTCTGAAAGGTAGTGTGTATAAAGTGTAAAGTAGCATGAAATGGAAGTACTCAAGTAAAGTACCTAAACACAGTACAAATGTATTTAATTATTTTCCTCCGCTGCTAATAACTAATGTAACAGTGTGTGTGTGATATGAGCCACAGATCACAAAGTGTGTTTGTTGTTACAGTGAATGTGGCGCCTCCAAGTACCTAACTGTCACCAGGCTCTTCACACACACACACACACACACACACACACACACACACACACACACACACACACACACACACACACACACACACACACACACACACACACACACACACACACACACACACACACACATTCCATGTCTGACCACTCAAAGTTTTTCCTTTTTACAGACAGCTGCTGTCTGGAGACTGAAAGCTGATCCAGAGAGAGAGAGAGAGAGAGAGAGAGAGTTTCATCTGATAGCTGAAACACGTGTTCCGTGTTTTAACATTTGGTTCCCCTCCGCCTCGAGCTCGGCCTTTCCTCGAGGAAGGCACCTCTTGGCTTCCTCTCGACCTCCGACCTCTCCGGTTAATCATGTTCATGTGTGTGGAAGTGTCTCAGCAGGATAAAACAAGCGTGTCTGTGTGTGTGATGGATGTTTTCAGGATGGTATGCAATGAACGGGCCACACGGTCCAGCAGGTTATGTTTTATGAGGAAAGCAAGACGTCGACACTTTCTCTGGTTTCCCTCTTTCTGCCCACTTTAATTTGACCAGTGCTGTAGACTGTTTGGTGGAAATATCTGGCATGGAACTTTGAATTGAATCTCTTCTTTATTTGGCTAGATGATGCGACTTCCTTCAAATTAAATTTCTAAATATATATCTGCAAATATTCACAATGTATACCTGCAACAGGAAAAAAAAGCAACCACAGAAAACAGTTCAACCAAAAGACCAATTGTTCTATTTTAGAGATAGCTTCTGTTCCACTGCTGTTGGCTGAAAGCTAAATCATGATGTCTACCTTCTAAAGCTAACTGGGTTAGCAGGTGCACCTGCTCGTAAAACCAGATCACTACATCAGAAGCAACTGTTTTGTTAGCATTTAGCAACTAGTGTGTTGCTCCCACAGACACACAGCAGGCATCAGAACCTCACAGCGGCACTTTAAACCCTGTATATCCGATGTGCTGCACATCGTCACCAGGATGTGTTGATTCTAAGTTCTAAGAACTTAAAAAAATAAATCTGTTTTTCATTATTTTTAACTGACCATTCAAACCAGTGAATCAGAATATCTGCACTGGTTTTTGTACCCTGGTCTGCTTCTACTGAGAGCAGCACTGTTTGATGTCAAGCTACACTACTAACGGATTCTGCTTGTACTCGTGTGTGTGTGTGTGTGTGTGTGTGTGTGGGTGTGGGTGTGGGTGTGTGTGCGTGTTGTGCTGAGTCAGCGCCCTCCAGATGGCATCTCTCCGTGTGGTTGGAAGGCAGCGCAAAATGATGTCGTCACCCCTTCCAAACCGAAGCTTTGACTTGATTGGTTCCTGCCAAATGAGTCAGATGGTGGCGATGGACGACATGTATTTATATATGGATACGTGTGTGCATGCAAGCGCAAGGTCTTTCTCTGTTAGTCAGTTCCTTAGTATGTGAGAATGTTTTGTTTCGTTGGCCTTCAGCCAATAGTGTGCGTGTGTGTGTGTGTGTGTGTGTGTGGCAGCCTTGAGTCTTTAATAGGAGGAAAAGCTCATTGTTATCACTG
The DNA here is from genome assembly GCA_032191485.1 of Leptoclinus maculatus. NCBI lineage: Eukaryota > Metazoa > Chordata > Actinopteri > Perciformes > Stichaeidae > Leptoclinus > Leptoclinus maculatus. Next base: position 596,878 of record JAVDOI010000039.1, on the reverse strand, counting down.
TGGAAACAGCAGGAAGAGTCTCACAGTCACTTTATTATCCAGAAATGAGGAGTAAGTAGTTAAGCTGGCCGTGTGGAGACACAGATATATACAGAGAGAGAGAGACGCAGACACACCGTTGTCTCTCCAATAATTGCATTGTATGTTTTTCCTTTTTTTTCCCAGCAACTGTCCCTCTATGAGAAGAAGCTTCCCTATGGAGAATACATCATCTGCTGCGTCTGTCTGTCTGTGTGTGTGTGTGTGTGTGTGTGACCCAAGTGTGATGCCTGGCAAGCACTTAACTATTACAAGCTCTCTCTTTCTCTCTGTGTGTGTGTGTGTGTGTGTGTGTGTGTGTGTGTGTGTGGTTGTGAGAGACAGAGAGTGAGAGAGCAGTGTGTGGTTTGCGTTGGAAGAGTGATGGATGTGGTTTTCCTCTGCAGGGGAAACTGGAGCCGTCCGAGGACATTAAAGAGTGTGTGTGTGTGTGTGTGTGAGAGAGATTCAGATAGGAAATGTATTCACCCTGAAGTGTTAAAGAATATATGCAGGTGATACGTTAAAATAACGAGACAGGAATGAATTATTCATATTCAGACATTATTTGAATACTGAAGCTGGAAAGAGTGCGTTCTGGTTTGGGGTCAGTTGCCGTCGTCGGACCGCGTGATGTTGACATGTCGACGCCAGTTCTTTTCATGAACATTAGTTGCATTATTGGCCTGTAGTTTGATGGTTCAGTACGTTTAAGAAGGCGGGGTTAATTAGAGATAACGAGCTCCTCTCTATCAGCCATATACTGATATCAGGAACCAGGTAGCAGGCGGTATCATGTAAGTATGTATGAAACACTTACATTAAGTACACACTCTTTGAATAAAAATTGGAAGCTGTTTGGAACACAACAAGCGGGAGATTACATGTCACTTTGACAAAGTGTAGCAATTTTTTTTCAAAGGTTATCGGCAATTTATCCATAAAATCCTTCCAGTAAATGCCAGAATTTCTGGCTAAATCACACGTGCTTTGCATCCTGTTTTTTTTTTCTTTTCCTACCAAGAAGCTGCTGGTCTTCTGCTTGATGTTCTACAGTTATTATTGAATGTCTTGTTGCTACCTCTCTTAAATAAATAAGAAAAAAGAAAAATGCGCCAGTTCTAAGTTTTTCCTGCAGAATTGGGCTACTTTTAAAGTGTTGCCCAGGGTATGATGTTGGTTTTGTAGACGTATTTTGCATGCATATTACACAAATAATGTCCACAAATTGACTCCAGATCAGCACGTAGCCTACACGCGTTGGGCATTAACAACCGATTTAAATAGAGCAAACCTTGCGCATAGTAAAGCACAACACTTGTTCTGTTAAGTATGTCATTGTGAACCCCATGTTTACATTTCTGACTGTATCTGTTGCTGCGATTGTGTTTGAATCCGAAAGCAGAAAGCAAACAGCTGATGCAACCCAATCCTGACGGTTAACACATGCTGACGCGCCCGGGGCGACAAGCGTCTGTTTGATCAAACCTGCGACGACGTCGTTGATTGATTTGGTGCAAACGAATAACTGCTCAGCCTAAGCTTTTGGGGAATTTCAGCTTTCCACATTCATTAATCCAAGATAATGTACTGTGTCGCTTTGAATTCTTTCAACGTGGGAGCAAAGCAACGTTAGATACCCCGGGCCCCGGGCCCCGCGGTACCACACGAGGTCCGGCAGCCGGGTGTCGGGGCAGCTGTTGCTATGGGTGCAGACGGCCTCACCTGTTGCCTTCTAAAGACATGTAGGCACTCACATGACCTGTGTGTGTGTGTGTGTGTGTGTGTGTGTGTGAGAGAGATAGACACACACACTCACTGCAGTTTGGTTTTGCATAAAGCTGTTAAACTGTGTGTATTCGATCGTTATTCAAAAGTTATAGAGCAACACACACACACACACACACACACACACACACACACACACACACACACACACACACACACACACACACACACACACACACACACACACACACACACACACACTCTGGCTCTCAGATACATTAGGCTCATGTGACCTTTTTTGAATTTTGGCTTCAGTTGTGCCAAGCTGGGAAATGAGCCTCTCTCCTTAGATAAATGTACATCGTATTCATAGAGATTTATACTTCCTTAATAACATAAAAAGAAAACCCAACCCTGACGTCTGTTGGCTGTCTGAGCATCCTCAGTGTCACCTTCGCTGTCTGGCGAACAGCTTCCTCTCTGACAGGCTGACGTGAACAGAACTTTAAAACTGTCTGACTGCTTATGTCACCCCCCCCCCCCCCCCCTCCGCATTATGTGGGTGCCTTTCAACGACGGTAGCAGTCCTTCCTGCGAGGATGTCTCATCACTCGGTTCCTGCGTGCTGCTTCTAGCCGTGTTAATGGTTCCAGCAGGAGCACATGTTAACCTTTGACATCTACACGTCTGGAAACGTTGAGCACCAGCTACGTCTCTCCGCATGTGTGTGTGTGTGTGTGTGTTGTGACCTTACCCCTGTAGTTAGACATAAGAATAGACATAGATAAAATGGATCACACACACACACACACACACACACACACACACACACACACACACACACACACAGTGACATCACTTCCTGACTGTGTGACCTTGCTTATGACAAAAGAAACACATGTACACACCAGAGCCCATTCATGGTTGAACGCTTACGCGTTTTTTTACTTTCCTGTGGTAGTGTGGGAATATGAAACGAAATGTGTGTGTGTGTGTGTTTATGACGTATGAAAGTTGCATATTCCGATGTCTCACCGCGTCCAGGTTACCTGCCTGCACGCCGTTAATTGCCAGGTTGCCTGGGAGATCAGATGTAACCGTATAGCAACCAGTGAGCTACATGAACAGAGCCCACGAGACAGCCGAAGACTTCACAGGGACAAAACATTAGAGCAACATTTATTCCCACAACGAAATGAAAAAAACATGAGCGCCCTCTGAAAGACTTCTGAGGACTTCTGTCTCTGTGTGTGTGTGTGTGTGTGTGTGTGTGTGTGTGAGAGCGGTTGGTTTGGTCAGAGTGGTTTTTGTGTAGCTTTACCTCTTTGAAATATCGTAAGGCAGTAAATCAGTGATCACAGAGACACTGTGTGTTTCGGTGGGCTCCAGTATTTCTCTTTACTGTACATTAACTTTGTGAAGTTGTGTTTTTTTCAGCAGTTTTTGGAGCCCGTATATATATCTGTGTTATATTGCAGTTTTACATCTTGAGCTATAATTCTATAAATGTTTTATTATCTGAGGAAAAAGAGCCGCCTTTAGAGAGAGCATCAGGAAGTCTGTGGATAATTCAGATTAAAGCCTGTGTGAAAAATACAAGTGAACGGCTATGAGTTGTACAGTCACTTCTAAAAGGTCCAGGCTAACCGGTGTGTGTGTGTGTGTGTGTGTGTGTGTGTGTGTGTGTGTGTGTGTGTGTGTGTGTGCCACAGAGAGACGATGATCCACAGTTAGTAATCAGACTGTAGACAAAGATTATAATGATCTCCAGCAGGAATCGTTCACAGAATACCACATTTTGACAGCAGTGTGAAAGATTTAGGGGATCTCGTTCCCCATCAAAGAGGATTTAGTCCAATCTATATAATCACAGATTGAAATGGTGCTGATGGGAAACTTTTGAACGAGTTCGACTTACATTGTGAGAGCAAAAGCTTTGTCTTTTGTCAAAGTTATTGTTTTCACATCATGTTGTGAATGTGTAGTGTTTAAATGTATGGATGCATAGGCCTGACCTTTGACATTGCTCAATATGTTGACAATTATTTTATTTTACTTTTAAATTTTGTTTAAGTTTTATACCAATGTTCTGTTTACATGAGAAATTAAAAAGCAGATGTTGGCTTCCATGTTCAGTGACAGTGTGATAGAGTTTCCAGACATGTGACCTGCCCCGGCTCCGACGGTCCCGGGTGTGTGTGTTGACTAAAGCGGGCTTAATTTGAATTCATTACTTTCAAATCCTCGTTAGCATTTGTCAATAAGGCCAGAAACACGGTCAGACCAAATCATCGTGCAGTTTATTCAGTGTGTTAGCAGAGCATGTTAGCTGCTAAGAATGTAGCTAGAGGGTATCTTCTCGCTCACAAAGGTTTATGCAACATTTTTGGTTATATTGTTTACTGCAAGTTAAGCAATTAACTTGAGTTTGTAAGAGATTGGATAGCAAGCAGACATTGATATCCTGGCATCTTTTATTCTGACCAGACAGAGCGCGTTTTAGCAGCATGGGAGGCTTTTTGTAGTTGTTTTCAGAGAGAATGAAGAGTTCCGCACACGCTGCTTTTGCGTTGCTCAGTGACGTTTTTCCGCTCTATGCGCCTCGTGTTTTTGCAGGAGTGCACTTGAACGCCTCAATTTGAATATAACTAGCGGAAAGGAAGCGGGCGTCATTAGCTTTTTTTTCTCAATTATGGATACCAGGAGCTGTATGACTTTACCAACCGTAGTTACCATACTGTTAAGAAGTGTACAGTTAAAGGTTAGCGCTAAGCTAACGTTAGTTCATCGGTGTACCGGTCGCTAGCAGATGTCTCAGAGAGTTTCTGGATGATGTCAGACACACACACACACACACACACACACACACACACACACACACACACACAGAGAAGGTGGACTGCCTTGTTCCTGGACAGCGTGGCAGCAAAGGTTTTCCCTCTGTCTGAGGATTTAACTTTTTTTTTGGGCTGCAAGCTCAGTCTCCCCGCTCTGTGTGTGTGTGTGTGTGTGTGTGTGTCAAGTCCATTCAATGGCCCCGAGTTATTCAGTCTTGTGTGTTTAGCAGCCATATGCTGCTGTAATCACTGCTGTGTTGCTACTGTACAAACATACGCTGAATGTGTGTATATGCGGTGAACATCTCTGATGGAGAAAACACATGCTGGATGGATCAAAGGTGTGTGTGTGTGTGTGTGTGTGTGTGTGTGTGTGTGTGTGTGTGTGTGTGTGTGTGTGTGTGTGAGATAGACCGAAAGAAGAGCCAAGATAGGAACAAAAACATGCATGACAGTTATTAAATACTTGAGACCCAAACTGGATTGAATGTTTGACCACACTGCTCTTTGACCTAATTGTGTGGAGAGAGAGAGAGAGAGAGAGAGAGAGAGGAAGGTATAGTTCTTACACTGTGTCCTTTCTTCATGTTACAACCTCGGCTTTCTTACAATCACGACATTAAGAAATCAAACAAACCATGTCACGCCCATCAGGATGCTGATTATATTCTTTCCCTGTGGAGCAGACGTTGGCATCCCTGGGATTAGGAATGGGATTGTCATCGTTATGTGCCAAATACAGAAAAAGACAACAGAAAAAACAGAGATTGATATATAAAGGTATGTGAAGTATGTGTAGCTTTAAAGAGTGATATAACAGCTTCAGTTCCCTGTCGGAGAGCAAGGCAAAGCAGCTGTGGACGGGAGCACCAGAAAAACATATTTAAAAAAATGTAAATAAAACTCTATTTCAGCTATACTATATTTATAATATTTTCACAGCTTTAACTCGGTCAGACAGCCCTTTTCAAACAGGGAATTTAAGCCTTTATCGATGTTTGGAAAAGGTTTTTAGAAGGGCTTGAGAAAATAGCATTATGATGTCAAAACATTCGTACTTCAACCAAGATGTGAATTTTTCGGACAGCACTGGGAAGCTACAGAATCCTATAAAAACCTAAAAAACAATAGACCCGTCCTTTTGAATAGTCATATTTCTTTGATCAACATGAAAAACCTTAAATAAGCGGCTACCTAAGCTTCTGCGTTGACTGAAAATGTGGTTAAAGAGACAGATCGGATTTGTCACTCGCTACTGGTCCATTATTTAATGTTGTGAACAGATGCAGACCATTACAGCTGCAGCTGTGATCAGAGCCGGCATGCTGCCCTCTGTGTGTCCACAGCTCTTACTCTTCTTTATTGCTTTTTCAAAGTTAGAGTTTTGCCCAAACAAAATCTTTTGAACTTCTCGATCGGACCACATTTGTGTGTGTTCTTCTCCAAAACAGAACCGCTGAACTACAGACCTCCTGTGGCAGGATTTTGTTTAGTCCAGGTGCTTAAAGGCCACTGTTGTTCATAAAATGAAACATAAGTCTCTGTTGTTTATTAATTCTCTCCCATTTACGGTGCTTTTTACAATGATAAACTACATTTTACCTCCAAAGAATCCAGAAAAATGTCTAGATTAACTTTCGAGCATTAACCAACCTGGCTCGTATTGAAAACACTTCTTGAGGTGGTTTCACAATAAAAGGCCACTGAGTTGTTCAGCCATGTATTATAAAGTATATTTAGGAAGTGATAAGTTAATATCAACAGCAGCTGTGTGCATCAACATCATTTTATTTTATCTAATGAACAAACCAGAAGCAGACAGAAGGGTCTACAATACGCGTTTGAAAGATAAATCCATGATGTCGGACTGATTCAGCTGTGAAAATAGGTTAAAAAGATAAAGATAGAAGCTCCAGATCAGTGTTAAGGGAACCACCTCATCAGCTGACAGAGACAGAAAACAGTGAAATTAAGGAACAACACTGTTCCTGTAAAGCCGGGTAGGTCTTTATTCACTGTTACAATCATTAAAAAGTATACCTCCTGTCTGATGCTACGCTACGATTGGCCAGTCTGCATTAGAGGGGCGGGGCTTATCGAGGGGTCAATAAAAATTTATCTCTTTCTCTCTGAAATTTCCTTTTTTTTCTTGCAGTCTATTGTTTATTGGCACATTGTTTCAAGGCCACTGAGGAGAGTGTGTGTCTTGTGAGTGTGTTTATGTGTGTTGTGGGGACGAAGGTCTGTTCACACAGTCACAGTGTGGGGACTGTCCTCCCTCTAAAGATGGTCCCCACAATGTAAACCATTACATTTCATAGGTTAAGTCTTGGTTTTCGGTTTGGGTCAGAGTTGTGTTTATATTGCGGTTGTGGTTAAAGTTAGGATAATAATTGCATAGGGGAGGAATTTGACTTAATGCAACGTCATCCTGGGTGGCAAAAACATCTGAGTGTGTGTGTGTGTGTGTGTGTGTGTGTGTGTGTGCATTTTGTGCCCTTCTGCTGGTGTGTCCACATTTATCGACAGTTGTAACTATTTGCATAATCTTCTCTATCTCATTTTTCCTGGTTAGCAACAACGGTTACAGAGAAAGAAAGCAATGAAGACTTGAAAATAAACATTTTTTAGATGTATTATACAAGTATGTTCATTCATTTTTCTTAATAAACGTGAATAATTTGATAGTAAGTCTGGCTTTATTGATTTAAAGGGGATGGACAGAATATATGAAACGCCTCTTACTGCACACATCCTTATATACAGCCTTCAATGTAAGTCTTCATGGTTCCACACTGGAAAAGAACCTCTATTGGTGAGCGGAGAACACCGTAGAACCACAGCCAAACCCGACTCCGACTCAACATCACTGTGCTCTCAAACACAAGATGAAAATCACGGCTCAAGAGAATTCTGAAAAGGGTTGTGTGTTTGTCCAGAGACGAGACTGTGTGTGTGTGTGTGTGTGTGTGTGTGTGTGTGTGTGTGTGTGTGTGTGTGTAGGTGTGTGTGTGTGTGTGTGTTGAAAGGACAAAAGCTGTTTCCTCTCAACAGTAATGGACCGATGAGTCTCACTCACTCACCGGCCCATCCACATTCTCTCTTTCTCTCTCTCTCTCTATTCTTTCCTTCATTTCATGGAACACAAATTGTTTTTCTATGCAAATCATTTAGATTTTAATATAACAACACATGCTCTTCTAGCTTCAACAAGCTAGCAGAAACAAATTGGTGTGTGTGTGTGTGTGTTTTTTTAGATCCATTCATTACCATTTTCAGTCAAAGTGAGCAGTCAGGTGACATTGATTTGGTGCCAAATAGAGCTGACAGTGTCGCTGTGTTCACCCTAACGCTGCGCTGAAAGCGGTGCATGTGTGTGCAAGTTTAAGATATATGTCGAGCTAGAATCCATCCAGATTGTGCGTAGGACCGGTTGGGCCCATTCCACGCCAATTACCAGTTCAGCCAAGATAGCTAATTAGCTGCAGAACATTAAACAGCATGTGAACATACCTGCACAAGTCACATGGGTGCAACTACTGCACTGTCACAGCCTGTCAGCTGTTTTTAAAAAACTCATTGATGTCATCTTTAGCTACAAAATACAACCTAAGCTAAAAGGTTATACATGTCAATACAAACACTTCTGCATGCAGAAACATGAAATATATAAACATTTCTCAACACAACTAACGTGAATTGAACAATGTACATTTCTTAGTTTTCGACATATGCTAATTTTCATGAGCAGAGTGCAAAGGTGTTGATAGTTTTGGTACGTTACGCACGTGATGTAAAGTGCAAAGATGCAAAGACATTGTGATAATCCTTTAAATACGGTGGAGCCACCTGCACCTGAATACAATCCATGTCTGTCCTGCATCAGGTATAAATCAATACTATTTCTGTAAAGCATTGGCACACGGTTACATGAGCCAACATAAAACTGATCAATTAGACCATTAACCTTCAGCGCCATTAATGATCGTGACTAATCGCTCAGTGGCTGAGCTGTGGACGGCTCTGATTGGTCACGTGCGTCGAGAACAACCTCTGAATGTGTCTGAGCGATCTGATCCCAGTGCATCGTTCACACGTTCGTCAAAAGTTCTCCCCTTCAAATCGCCCGTGATGCATTTAAAAATGTGTCCGTAAGATTCTCTTTCCAAACTTTACGAGACTGAAAATGAGGGATTTGAATGTTAATATTGTCCCTTCAGCCTCACTTTTTTGTGGCTTTTTTTGTATTTCATATAAAACAGGTTTGTGTTGATGTTAGCGCTTTAAAACGTGGATTTGACTTTTATCTCTCTTTCGGTGTCCTGAGATAGATTTTGCCAACTTGGCGTTCTCGCTGTGGAATTTTCTTGAAACGTGTGTGTTTGTGTGTGAGTGAGTGTGTTTTGCAGCCAGGACAGTGTATCACGTGCACATACACACAGCATGACATGGACATTTCTGCTTATTTTCTACAGAGAGAGAGAGAGAGAGAGAGGTGAGGGGGTAAAGAGAGCATAAATAAGAAAGAGGGAGAGAGAGATTTCATAACATGACAGACGGCTGACCAGATGAACTGAGAGGGAGAGAGAGAGAACAAGGGAATCATAAAGATATGAAGAGATAACAAAGGGTGGAAGAATGAAGATGAACTCTTATACAGACTGTTTCTACTGTTAACACTTCCACTATACTGTTATATAACAAGTAACGTAGGTGTTAAATGCTTCTAATCATGGGCAGATTATGAGATAATGAGCCCCTTGGCACAGAACCCACCTCTGCCATAGACCTTATAGTTGTTTAGCCTCTTTTTGTTGCTGTTTTAGCGTCTTTGTAGTTGTCACACATCTTTATGTGGTTTTGTGTCAATTTGTAATAGTTTTGTTCTTTTTGTAGTTATTTGTTGTCTGTGGTTGTTTTGCCCCTTTTTGTAGTTGTTTTGAGTCTCTGTAGTTGCTTTATGTCTCTTTGAAGTCATTTTGAGTCTCTTTGTAGTTGTGGTGTGTCTGTCTGTAGTCATTTTGAGTCTCTTTGTAGTCGCTTTGTGTTTCTTTGTAATCATTTTGAGTCTCTTTGTAGTCGCTTTGTGTTTCTTTGTAGTCATTTTGAGTCTCATCGTAGTCGCTTTGTGTCTCTTCGTAGTCATTTTGAGTCTCTTTGTAGTTGCTTTGTGTTTCTTTGTAGTCATTTTGAGTCTCATCGTAGTCGCTTTGTGTCTCTTCGTAGTCATTTTGAGTCTCTTTGTAGTTGCTTTGTGTTTCTTTGTAGTCATTTTGAGTCTCATCGTAGTCGCTTTGTGTCTCTTCGTAGTCATTTTGAGTCTCTTTGTAGTTGCTTTGTGTTTCTTTGTAGTCATTTTGAGTCTCATCGTAGTCGCTTTGTGTCTCTTCGTAGTCATTTTAAAAAGGGGTCACAAGGGTTGACCTTTTGACAAGGGGTCCCCTTGACACTTTGGGCCCCTGGGTCTGTGCCTGGTAGGCCCCTTTTACGTTACACTATGTTAAAGCAAAGAACACACACACACACACGCACAAACCTAGTAACAGTAGATGAGTGTGGGTGTGTTCTCTCTCACAGGAATGTTGATCTGATAATGGGATTAATACTAAAAGCTCCACTGTTTTTCTCTCTCTGTCTCTATTCAGGGTCACTGAGGACTGAAGCCATCAAGGCGTCTGATGTTCTTCCTGTGTTAAAGGAGAAAGTAGCCTTCGTGTCAGGTGAGTTTCAGTCAGTGTGCTTCAATCACCAAACCTTCAGTCCAAGACAGGAATCCGGGGCCACAAACCTATATCAAAATACAGCAGACAGTGGGGCAGAACTCTAGGATCTTATCTTACCAAAAGGTCTTCCTAGCTTAGAGTTCCCTAAAAGGGAGAACTCGCCACCTTCTATATCCAATCAGTGTTGATGGTAAATGTTCATCATACTCAATAGCACCGTGTCAGCCTTTAAACCGCCAGGACTGCAGAAGAGATCACTGATGTCTGGACCTGGACCTGCACACCTCCTGAGACAGGAAACGGGCAGGGAAAATCATCACAGGCCCTTCACACCCTGAACATGACTTATGTGAACTTCTCCCCTCCGGCAGGCGCCGCACATCGCCGCCTGCCAAAACAAGCACAGAAAGCAGACGCACAAACTGTTTCACTCCGCGGGCCATCACACGCACAAACACTCAGCCGTGTGATGTATTTAGATTCTGAACAAACAAGATGTAGCGTCACATGACCTCAGAAAATGTACCAATCAAAATATTGTACCCCCCCAAATTATTAAAGATGTACTGAAACAGCAGCCGTGAAAAAAAAAAAAAAGATCACTAAAAAAAAAAAAAAATGTAATTCACAAAAAAAAAAAAATCCACCCACAAAATAAATAATAATAATTATAATAATTATTTTTTTTTACTTTTTTTCCACCAGCAAAAAAAAACAAAAAACTTTTGGTGCATCCATCTGTAACCATAACACTGACCAGATTTTTCCAGTTGCTATAGAAAGTCGAAATTATGAGATACTTTAACACAACAGTCATAGAAGCAGCTATGACATATGAATGGATTGTGAGTACATTGAAGACTTCTTTAAAACGTGGCTTTACAACACATGAAATACAGATGATGTTTCACATGGATTGTACTGAGCAAATGCACCCTTGAAGCTCTGGAGTATAAAGAATGAAACCAATGTGGCTGAGGTGGCGACCAATAAACAGCAACTGGAAACATCTATTTTTTTTTTTTTTTTGCTGACAGAGAAAAAGTAAAAGAAAAATATATATATATATTTTTTTTTTTGTGAATTCATTATTATTATTTTTTTTTTTTTTTTGTGAATTCATTTTTATTTTAATGTTTTTTTGTGAATTAATTTTTTTTTTTTTTTTTTGGTGATCTTATTTTATTTATTTTTGCTGGCGTGAATGGGTTTCCTTAGTTTATTGGTCGCCACCTCAGCCACATTGGTTTCATTCTTTATACTCCAGAGCTTCAAGGGTGCGTTTGCTCAGTACAATCCATGTGAAACATCATCTGTATTTCATGTGTTGTAAAGCCACGTTTAAAGAAGTCTTCAATGTACTCACAATCCATTCATATGTCATAGCTGCTTCTATGACTGTTGTGTTAAAGTATCTCATAATTTCGACTTTCTATAGCAACTGGAAAAATCTGGTCAGTGTTATGGTTACAGATGGATGCACCAAAAGTTTTTTTTTTTTTTTGCTGGTGGAAAAAAAGTAAAATAAAAAAAAAATAAAAATTCTAATTCTAATTATTAGAATTATTATTATTTATTTTGTGGGTGGATTTTTTTTATTTTTTTTTATTTTTTGTGAATTACATTTTTTTTTTTTTTTTTAAGTTACTATTTTTTTTTTTTTGATCTTATTTTTATTTTATTTTTTTTTGCTGGCAGGAATGGGCTTCCATAGGACGGGACACAAGGACGGTCCGAAAAAAAACCCAAACATTACATTTTGTCTAGTTATTACACAATGCAGTCTTACATATATACAAAGTGTTAGCACTATGGTGCAAGATTTAAGTACTGTTTAACATTTTATCAGTTGCAGTACTGGTTCTTTCACTCCTTTTAGTAGTTATGTGTACCAGTGAAAAGGTAACTCTGAATTAGAAGGAGAGAATGAGAGAGAGAGAGAGAGAGAGAGAGAGAGAGAGAGAGAGAGAGAGAGAGAGAGAGAGAGAGAGCGAGCACGCACGTAAAAGACAGAGTGCCAACAGCGATCTGTCATCAAGATTCCTCCCGAGATTACAGCAGCGTGCTCCATCCCAAATCACACACTCAAACACACAAACCGATCTTCCACGACTGAGTAGCAGTTTCATAAACATAGCGGTTTGTGTTTCTTACATTAATCTAACCAAAACATCTCTACTCACATAATTTATCACAGGCAGGGAGAGTGAGAGTTTGTATTTCGGGTTTGGCTTTTGGAGCCTTTGGAAAGTGTGTTTCCTGGCTGATGTAGCTGTGATGGGAGTTTTGTTTCAAACACAGAGATATTAAAACTATTAGTGTAAAGTAAGAGCAGATTAGGACTGATACAGTGATACTCCTGAGTGATGAAGGAGTGACAGTGTAGAGTAAAACTGGTTACTTCTCTCATAACAATGTAGATATACATTTCTGTTTAGGCTGACACTTGAATTGTATCATTTACAATAAAAAAAATTCAGTCTGACAATGTTGTACCAGTAGTACAACTTTAAACTACTGCTACTAACAATACTGCCATAATAGAAGCACTGCTACTACTTCTGCTACTACTACTACTACTACAACTGCTATTACTACTAATAGGGATAATATTACTACTACTTTTACTACTACCATCACTACTTACTGTTAACTACTACTGCTACTAGTACCATAACTTCTGTAACTTATTGCTACTTCTCCATCTACTGCTACTACTAATACTACCCCTGCTACGACTACGCTTTCTGCTGCGACCGCTCCTACTACTGCTACTACTACTGCTACTACTAGTACTGCTAGTATTCTTTCACTATTAGAACTACTACTTCTACTACTAATGCCACTATAAGTACTTCTACTGCTGGTACTACTGGCGCTACTACTATTGCTACTACCACTTTAGCTCCTACAACATCCATTAATGCCATGAATTATGACACAATGATTTTGGTTTGTTTTGTGTGTCTTTGTAGTCGTTTTGTGTCTCTTTGTAGTTGCCTTGTGTGTCTTTGTAGTCGTTTTGTGTCTCTTTGTAGTTGCCTTGTGTGTCTTTGTAGTCGTTTTGTGTCTCTTTGTAGTTGCCTTGTGTGTCTTTGTAGTCGTTTTGTGTCTCTTTGTAGTTGCCTTGTGTGTCTTTGTAGTCGTTTTGTGTCTCTTTGTAGTTGCCTTTGTCTAGGCCTGTTCAGTAATCCATCCATGACTACTACTGCTGTTAAAACTGCTACTACAACTAATTCTTCTGCATTTTCTGCTAATACTACAGATGCTACTACAGATGCTACTAGGCTAACTGCTGCTACAGTTATCGTACCACTACTGGCACAACTGGTACTAGTGCGACTACATTCAGTGTAATGAGAGAAGATGTCACCAAATGTTTGGTGAAACAATACTTAGCAGGATGAAGTCCTTGATGCTCTTGGTCTTTATGTGAAATGAAACACTACATACAAACATTAAACATCACGCTTATCATTTCATTGTGTGCGTCCGAAGGTGGGCGAGATAAAAGAGGCGGACCGATCCTGACATTCCCTGCAAGGAGTAACCACGACCGAATAAAACAGGAGGACCTGAGGAGGCTGGTGACCTACCTTTCTACTGTCCCCAGGTACACACATTTCCATCTCACACACACACACACACACACACACACACACACACACACACACACACACACACACACAAATAGCATGTGTGTTCTTTTTTTGCAGTTGTTATCAATTAACCTTTTCATCAACCTCGTTATTCAGGACGATACCGTGTAGTAAACTAGGCGTCTCAGAGGGAAGAGGTGCAGGGCGGAGTTGCATGTGGAGTGCCTCAGTGCTGTCCACACTGCGGAAATCAAACGCTCCTCTCTTCGACATCACAGCAGCAGACGGAGAGCAGCGTTTGATTTGCATCAGCATGAGAGCTGCAGTGTTTTGCAGCGGACAGCAGCGAGTCTGTCACACTTCACTTGGAGTCCATTTAATCCCGCTGCCCCTCATCACAAGTCTGAGGATGTTACACGGAACGAGCTGGTCTAGAGAAAACCCGAGCAGTCACAGACCAGTTCCTGGGACTCTCAGTTAGCTGACTAAATTCTCAGATGTCAGAGTGTCCTTGAATGCAGCAGCAGGGAGAGTTTTTTTTTTAATGCAAACAGAGACTGATGTGAATTTTAAAACATACACCTGGCTGACTTGAACACAGTGCGACTGAACCAAACTCAAACCGAAAATGTGTATTATCACTTGATCCCCAACCAGCCCCGCTCTGATCACTCCTGCTAATCGAGCTGCTGTTTCCATGGTGACGAGTGGAGTTTGTGCTTCCCCCGAGGCGGACTGTAATGGATGTGCTTTTGTTGAATTTTCATTAATAGAGGTTGTGTGTGAGTGTGTGTGGAGCTGAGGTCATTCCGGTATATTTTTACCGTCCAATCAGCAGCAGATGGACTGAAGGCCCATTACACTCCAGTATACACATCTGGCTCTCCGCACTGGTTTCAGAGCAGCTTCTGGTCACCAGTTTATAGCTGGTGTCCTATCTATCATGTGGTGTCACACATTGTTTCGTTAAAGTTTCTTGAACTAAAATGTATCACCAATTGACTCACGTTTCTAAAATTCCCCCTTTTTTACATATTTACAAAGATTAATACATGTTGCATACAATTCATACAGCCCACATGCATGAATAAATTAACATGCAACACCCACGGCCAAATTGCCATCTGGAAGGCGTTCTGTTGTCTTCATATCATATTTATTTACACAGCCTATGTGAATGTTGGCCCAAAACAGATCTGAAAATCTGCATTTCAACGCTTTCCCTTCTGATCTGTACCACATGTGAACAAAACTATTGCTGAATTAATTTGATGAGGTGATGTGAATAATGCGGAGCCTTTGTTTTTGTTGGGAAATACACGTTTTTCCCGGAGAGATGAAACTATTGATGCCACTCTCATAACTGTGCTGTGAATATCAGACTATACAGCACGTATCCAGTCAGCTTAGTATTACATTAAGACTGGAAACAGTGGAGACTTCAGGAAGTCTCCCGGTGAAGAAACCGAAAGGCATACTCTGAGAAATAAACAATTGTATTTCACTAAGTACGTATCAGTGACAGACTATCAGTGACTGATTGCAAGCTCATGGCCTCTACAGTGCAGACTACTGCTTACACTGGTTCCCTGAAGGTTTCTCTAAGTAATTAGTCTGGTGCAACAGTCTGACAACTGACAAGGATTAAGCAAGCGTCATGATTGATTTCTCTGTTTAGCAGATTTTCCTTTTTTCTTCTGAACTTCTCGATTGTCTTTCTCCTCTCCGCGTCTTCTGTCTGTCTGATTTCGGCCTCTCCGATCAGCGAGGATGTGTGTAAACGCGGTTTCACCGTCATCATCGACATGCGCGGTTCCAAGTGGGAGCTGATCAAGCCTCTGCTGAAGACCCTGCAGGAGTTTTTCCCGGCTGAGATCTGTGTGGCGCTCATCATCAAACCAGACAACTTCTGGCAGAAACAGAAGACGAACTTCGGCAGTGCGAAGTTCTCCTTTGAGGTCAGCGGGGCTTCTTTGATTTCTTTGAGTGTTTCATCCAACTGGAACACAAGGCTAACACCTGTATGATCCGTCACCGCTAAAATAAAACATTCATTTTGACATTTCCTTTAAATTTCTGTTCACCAGACCAGCATGGTGTCAGTTGAAGGTCTGTCCAAACTGGTGGACCCCTCCCAGCTGACGGACGACTTTGAAGGCTCTCTGGACTACAACCACGAGGAGTGGATGGAGCTGAGAGTCTCTCTGGAGGAGTTCATATCCAATGCTGTTCACCTGCTGTCCAGACTGGAAGACCTGCAGGTGGGGGGGGGGGTGGACAGATAAATGGGCAGATGAATGAATAGTTAATCAAGGGAAAGATGGATGGATGGATGGAAGGTTTTAAAGGAGTAAAGGAACAGTTCATGCCAACATGAAAACGTTGTACCGTGTGTTGCAGGAGCTTCAGTCCAAGAAGGAGTTTCCGGCAGATGTGGAGGGATCTCGTCGGTTGATAGACGAGCACACGCAGCTGAAGAAAAAGGTCAGCGAGCTACTGTCAGGACAGTCTGATACAAACTGTAGACACCTTAATAGATTCGTTGCATTTGCATTCGCTGGGCTAGAGCTAGCGGAGCTCTGTGTGAAACATTCTAGTTGTGTCATCGCACAAGTCCTTTTCGATACTCTCCTGTAGGTGTTGAAGGCTCCAGTGGAGGAGTTGGACCGGGAGGGCCAGAGGTTGCTGCAGTGTATCCGATCTAGTGATGGTTTTTCAGGGAGGAACTGTATCTCAGGCTCTGCTGACTTCCAGAGCTTGGTGCCCAAGGTAAAGTCACTCCAGCTGATCAATATAATCTCTTTTAAAAATCACATTTTAAACATGTTACAGTTTGGGGTAAAATGGCCTCCAAACAGGCCCATGGTGACCAAAACACCTCCAATTAAAGAGTAAAATGATTTTGTTATCTGCACTGTGGGAATATTAATTTAAGAACAAAAACTGAGATTTACTCTCACTCGGAAGTATAGCAGTAAATACTAAACACAATATAAACAGAGCCAACAGGATACAGTCACTTTTAACAATTTTGAGAATGAAACATGACGATTCCTCTGAAGTGATCTTCCTACCAAAGTTCTGCACATCCATCATTACAACCAGCCAACACTAAAAGCTCACTATAACACAATGCACAATTAAATGCATAGTCTCCTTCTTTGCTCACCTGGTCAAGGCCCACAGCTTGTTACCGTCCCTCATTAGTGCTAATGAGAGGTACTCGCTGCGTGGCAGCTCGTTAGCTCGAAGGACTCCACGGGAAAAGTTGTGAAAGAACACAGCGAGTTTCATTGCACAGGATGTTTGCATAAAGCACACACCGTACATAAAATATTCACATAACAGCAAAATGCTGTTATGTGAATATTTTATACGAATGTCTACCAGAGAAAGACATCTTCAGGTAAAGGATCGACAATTGTCTGTTTGTTATTGTGCGTCTCGCTCTTCAGAAGTCTCGCTCTGAAATCTCGCGTCACATCCACTTTGTTGAAATCAGCAAAATATTCATGTCATGACATTGAAAATCTTTGAGAGAACACAAAGCTTCACTTTTTGTACTCCCAACACACCAAACTAACAACTCTCGCTTACATTTTCACCGTTGTCTTCCAGCAACAAGTCACATGACACAGTGTATTAGACTTTAGGATTTCCTATCAAACTGGAGGATGAAATGTACAGAAGATGTTTTGTTTCGGGACCGTTAGACTAACTGTCCAACCATGAGCTTGCGGCATTTTTCTCCCAATTAAACCAGTTGCACTCCGCTCCAAATGGATGGAAGACATCGTAAGAAACACCATCTAACAGTTCTTTATTCTCGCTTTTTTCCGCCAGGTGGCCAGTCTGCTGGATAAGCTTCACTCCACGAGGCAGCATCTCCATCAGATGTGGCACGTCAGGAAGCTGAAGCTGGACCAGTGCTTCCAGCTCCGTCTGTTCGAACAGGACGCCGAGAAGGTGAGTCACCCCGGAAACCATCACTGTGGGCGTCATACAGAGAAAAGGCATCGGCTCCAAAGTCTCATACAGTGTTTTTCACATCTGTGTTACCGTAAATGTCTCCGGAAACTCCTGAGTGAACTGAATGAATTAGCCTGTTCATCTAAACAGAGGAACACAGTTAGCCGTTAATCCAGTGGAAAACCAGCCAGTTCTGCTTCACTTTACAACACCAGTGAAGCGATTAGCTGCGGTTCTGACTTAATGCTGGGATTCCATTCATCTTCGTCATACCAGCCTGTTTACACTCACTCCAAAATACTCTATATAGAAAGATCACACCCTGTGGTGGGCAGAGGTCGGTATTTAAGACATTACAGGTAGTTGCAACATCTGAAATGCTTTTATTTTGTAAACGCACACCCAATAAACACCTATATATCACCAGTATGATGTCAACCTCTGTACCGAGCTGCATGTGTTTCGTAGAACCCAAAGTGTCGTGGATGAGATTGCAGCTTGTACAACCAAACACACACACACACACACAAACACAGACGGGCGTCAGCTGACTCGGTGTGTCGTTCCACTTAGAGAATCCACATGCAGGAGCAGTAAATATTTACTGTTGAAGCAAACAGAGAGGGAAAAGAAAACAGTTTTTTGTCCGTGTTGTCATGCGGAGGAGCTGCGGGGGTGTGTGGACGGGTTTACACTGTGGGAAACACTCGGCGCTCGCACGGAGGAGCCAGAGGAAACGGTCAGACCTGACGAGGTGTCTCGTTCTGTGGAAATCACACCGCCCCGGAGGAGCGACTGTAGGGGGACGGACGGACGATGTGGTAGCCATGGTAACCACACGACCGGCCTCCATCTGTCCGCAAAGATTGATTTGCGACGGAGGAGCATGCGTGAAGGTTGTCCTGGCCTCTCCTGGCTGTGTGTGCACCGATCAGCTGGGAAAGATGACGGCAGCGAGAGGAAAACGACATTTTTAGAAGTGGCAAGAAGTTATTGGTAGCTGGGGATAGCTACCGTTCGCTACCGGTGCTATCCTCTTCCTGTTTTGGTTGCGCAATAGTTGACGCACTGTCACCTTTGTGTCATAAAGGAGGACTTCATTTTCCGAAAAGTGAAAACGAGGCTTATAGGGAGCCAATCTAAACGCAGATGGTGTCGTTATTCTATAGCCATTACATTGTGCGATCAACATTTACTTCATAATGATAAGGTAAAGCAAAGTTCATGGCCACTTTAAAGGAATATTCCTTTGTTTGTTTACAGCCTGGGTCATGTTTATGTCCCAGTTCTACTCACCAACTGTACTGTAGACACACAGTTAGTCGGGGCAGCTGCTTGAATGATGCCAGACACAATGTTATGAACTTCAGTACAATCAACTTCAAACACATCATGCAAAGGCCAACGACAAAAAAACGATATATACAGTTTTAGGAGCCGCCAATAACGGTGTCTGGTGATGATATGATTCAGATCAATTAAAAGATTATTTTCCTCTCCACACGCTGAAACTTTGATAAAATAGTCCCTCACATGTGCTCTGGTGGCAGATGGTTATATTATATTTGTTCCTGATGCAACTTTCAGCTCCGATGCAATAGAAGAAATGAATGTGCTTCATAGTTTGCAATGTTATTAATGCTGCTGTGTGTGTGTGTGTGTGTGTGTGTGTGTGCGCAGATGTTCGACTGGATCAGCCACAACAAGGAAGTGTTCCTGCAGAGTCACACAGAGATCGGCCGAGGATACCAGCACGCCGTGGAGCTGCAGACTCAGCACAACCACTTTGCCATGAACTCCATGGTAGCTACCGTAATGTCATCAGAGCCGTGATTCTCACATTACATCACTTGTAGATCACTAAGAGCAGAGATGTGAGGAGAGGTTAGCAGGCTCTGGGCCAGCTAACCTGTTCACAACGTGTCACAGAATATCATGATGCAGTTACAGCCTCGACTTAGTACAGCTGCTTCCAAAGTCAATGAGAAGAAATCATTGACATCCAGTGAAAACTACACCACAGGTAGAGAGAGAGCACTCAGAGCTGACCACAGTAACAGTTTCTTTCCCCCTTTCTTCTTCCCAGAATGCATACGTGAACATCAACAGAATCATGTCGGTGGCGAGCCGCCTGGCGGAGGCCGGCCACTACGCCTCCACGCAGATAAAACAGATCTCGAGTCAGCTGGATCTGGACTGGAAAAGTTTCGCTGCCGCACTTGACGAGCGCTCCACCATCCTCGCCATGTCGTCCGTCTTTCACCAGAAGGCCGAACAGGTGAGATGGTGTATTGTACCGAGCCGTGTGTGAACAGATCAGGTCTGAGAATCTCTCTGCAGCAGACACATGTCCAGAATGTAACATGCAAATGGGACAATTCTAGCGTCTGATTATATTTAATAGATCAAACTGCTGCGCTGCTGATTCTTGGAAGGTTGACAAGTCAACAGATGGGCCTTTGATTCCTGCTTTGACATCGGCTACAAGTGTACATTTTGAGAGAGCCCGAGATGAAAGAGTGAGAGAGAGAGTGAGAGAGAGAGAGAGAGAGAGAGAGAGAGAGAGAGAGAGAGAGAGAGAGAGAGAGAGAGAGAGAGAGATGGGAACAGAGACGGGATTGGCTGCGATTGAGACGGAGCCTAATGAGAAACAGAAGATGTGTCAGGATGAAAGACGCAACACAGAAAGAGACACAAGCAAAAGCAAACTGGAAAAACTAAAGAGAGAACCAGAGAGAGCTGTAAAGGCTGTCCTCAGTAAAGTACCTCAAAACTAGCAACAATGCTACCGTCTGGAGTCTACGGTGTTCCTGAGTCCGTCCCATTCTGGTGAACGTGATATCTCAGGAACGTCTTCAGGAAAATGTCCTAAAATTCGGCACAAACGATGAACTGGTTAGAATTTTGTGGCCAAAGGTCACGAAACACATTTCTTTGGGCATGACTCAATAATTCATATGCTAGTGATGATGATCAAATGATGAGGTGAAGACATTTTGGACAGACGTGGATGTAATCTGCAGCGTGACTCTATTTTTATCTTTTGATCCAAAATTGATATTTAGGTTTCTACCAGTTCATTAATGCATTAGAGCTGTACAGCTGCAAAGCTTCATTCATAACATTCAAATTATTATTATTAACTTACAGAGATATTGCATGCAATAGTCCACACACTCTCTCTCCCACTCACACACACACACACACACTCACACACACAAATACAAAATAAATCCTCAAATCTGTCATTTGGATGAGGGATCTTGAGGAAAGGCGACTGACACAATGCACTCAAAGGGCGACGGTGTCCCAGTGACAGTTTCCAATACAAATGGAATAATTAGAATTCATCCCATGAGGATGATAATATCTGCAGCAAATGTCAACGGCCTGTAGTTGTTGAGATATCTTCCTCTGGATCAAAGTGTGAGATGGACACATGGATGGACTACCGCATGGGGCCTAAGGGGCCCAAGCCCGGGGCCCCCCCCTGACCTTCACCTGCAAAATGTCACTCAAATAGACACAAAGCAACTAGACGGAGCCCAAACCTCAAAAAAGGAGGCCCAGGACCCATGACACCTTGAGAATGTGCAGAGCTGTTAGATTAGCAACTGTAATGTTCTTTTGAGATTCATTTCCATATGAATACACACTTTGTATGACTTTCTGTGTGTGTGTGTGTGTGTCTCTCCCTCAGTTCCTGTCGGAGGTGGAGGCCTGGTGTAAAGTCTGCAATGAGGGAGGGTTACCGTCCGAGATGCAGGAGCTGGAAATCGCCATCCACCGCCACCAGAGCCTGTACGAGCAGGTCACACAGGCTTACACCGAGGTAAACCGGCAGCACGCGGCTCACCGGCTGAGATCTACTGATTATCTGCTGCCGCCAGAGCCTTCATGACGAGGCCACACAGGCTTAAGGCCAGCATTATGCTCCCAGCTGAATTTAATTTGACACTGTGGGCCGCGTTATCTCTGTTAATCACCTTGTGGTTTCTAAGCGGAAGTTATGACGCCTGGACTTTCGGTTTCCCGCTCACAGCCGCCTCTCTCTGTTAATGTTCTGAGAGGTCATTTGCTGTCTTTGCTACATTATTAATGTGTATTTTGCCCCTTAAACTCTAAGACTGGGGAGTGTGTTTTCATCTTGTCCTCTTGACTTGAAGCCTTTATTTAACGAGGTGTTGTAGTGTCGACAGCGTTCCTTATTACGATAACGGAAACTCTACGACACGGAATAAAACGGTAAGCAGAAGCTCTTCTTGTTTGATGAGTTACAACACGGTGTTCTCTGTTCTGTGACTGCAAACATCTTAAAAGAGAAGATGAAGATGCAGGTGTCTGTGCCAGGTGTGTGTGTGTGTAGCTTTAAGTGTCTCTGTAGAGTGTTTGTTTCATCACTGGTTCAAAAGAACACACTCCCTCATGGCGTTGTTCCTCCCGCAGTGTACCTTTAAAGATTGGTTTCCCTCGGGCATCTCATTATGTGAATCCTCTTCATGTCCTGCAGTTTACCAGCTCAGGAGCCCGTAACATCTGTAGGAAGGTCTCAAATAACAGAGAACAAGTAGTGGATGAGACACGTCAGACATATATTTCATAAAATGCACATTAGTGGAGACACTATAGGTGGATAGGTAAAACTAAATGTCACCGTGAAACGTCTCAAGTTCATTACTCACGTTAAGATCATTATTTATTGTATTACAAGTTTTCTAAAATGTAATGTTTAAATATGCAAATGAGGCATTCTCTAACGGTAACTGTTGATGAATTTAGGAGATGTGTATTTTGGGTGTTTTCTTTCCACTAGTCTGAAAGATGAAGGCGTGTCTCCTCATCAACAAGATGTTTAAATAAACTATAACTGGAACAGCATCTTGACAGTTCACGATCTGCTTTATTTTTAACGATCTTCACTGATCTCAGTGTTCAAAGAGCTCTCCGCGAGACGTGAAGGCATTAAGGATGGAAGAGAAACACGAGGACGTAAAAAGACACACAGGACTCGTTTCTTGCAGAAAGGAAACGGGTCACTGCTTGTGTGTGCCGCTGAGGTTTCAGTGTGTAATTTACCAATTAACAGTAAGAAGAGGAATGCTGATTTTGAAAGTGTATGTTTGTGTCAGAGAGCGGATGGAAACCGAGAAGAAGAGTTTCTTTATAAAAAGCACAAACCCTGTTCTGATCTGTGTGATACCTCTGTGCCGTCCCCGTCTGTGTGTCCAGGTGAGTCAGGACGGTAAAGCCCTATTGGACGTCCTCCAGAGGCCTCTGGGTCCCGGCAACTCTGAGTCGCTGACGGCCACCGCTAATTACTCCAAAGCGGTGAGTGTTTTTGGGGTCGCTTTGAAATAAAAAAAGAGATGCATCTTTAAAAGTAACGTTGGTATATTTCGACCTATTTTCCCATGTTTGTGTGTCTAAGTGGGGACAACCAGTTCTGAAACTGGTCCAGTAATGAGGGAGAACACTGCAGACGCTAAGCGGGCAATTGTGCTTCGTCAATGTAACGTTACGACCACTAAAAAGTGTTTGTTTCTGCCTCTGAGAGGCTCAGAATGTTATTCTAAGTGTCTGACAACATGATGGAAAGAACCCTACAGAGGAATCAAACTGCTTTCTTGACCTTTCTCTTGTTCCAGTCTGTTTGTTTGTAGAATCCAACAATATAACAACAATCTGAGCCTGTCAGCTCAAAAACAAGCACTTTTAGTACACGTGACCGCGAGGAGTTCCCCGAGCGGTTACATTGCAGTCTCCCTCAATCCTGGACCCATTAATCACTTAGACACAAAAACATGGGCAAACAGGGACCCGGTTGGAACAAAAAGGTTACCCTTTTAAGCATTTTATATTAAATCAAAATGTAATCAAATGAATTCAAAAGCATCACGGTGTCGTTTGTGTTATTTCTCAGGTTCACTGCATCCTGGACGTGGTCCACGAGGTTCTCCACCATCAGAGGCGTCTGGAGAACATTTGGCAGCATCGGAAGGTCCGACTGCACCAGAGGCTGCAGCTGTGTGTGTTCCAGCAAGATGTCCAGCAGGTACACACACACACACACACACACACACACACACACACACACACAGCCAGAGCGAAGTGGGGATCTCTAAAATGACAACTTTTAAGGGGCCGAGGGAAATGAGGTGAGAGAATGATGTCGCACCACAGTGGAGCATGTCATCTTGTACGTAAGCATGTGATCAATGTGATGATGAACTCTGCTTAGCACAACCGATGAGAATCACCACAACTCGTCTCAGCTAAATGTGTGTAACGTGAAAAGAATTCCTGAGATGAAACGCTCATATTTGAAAGGTTGTAGAGATATTTGGGAGCTCAGATGAAACGTTACTATGTTTTATGAAGGATATTTTGAAACCAGCAGAGTGGATGTCGTCAGTGGGGGGGAGCAGGAGGGTTTGTTTGTTGCATTACTTTCTTTAATGTGATTA
The DNA here is from genome assembly GCA_032191485.1 of Leptoclinus maculatus. Classification (NCBI taxonomy): domain Eukaryota; kingdom Metazoa; phylum Chordata; class Actinopteri; order Perciformes; family Stichaeidae; genus Leptoclinus; species Leptoclinus maculatus. Next base: position 572,540 of record JAVDOI010000039.1, on the reverse strand, counting down.
TGGGTCTGACAGTAATGCAGTCGGAATGAGGAACAACCAAATACCACCGGCGTCGCTAACACCTCTGGAGTCTCAGTGATGTGCCTCCGTTGATGTATGTGAAGTGGATCTTATTCATGTTCTACGGAGAGCAGGAGATCCGTCTTGGCGTTGCATTATGGATGCGGCTCGGCGAGTCGTCTGAGGACTCGGCGTGCCTGAATTTGCATAATCGTGACTGGACTTCAACTTTATGCAAATGAGATCTATTCATTCGCAAGGCAGCGAGCTCACGAAACTCAGATCAAACTGTCAAAGTAGGCAACGCTGATCAAATATGAATCAACATTCTGATACTTCTCACCTCAAGAGAAGCCGAGAGCAAAGCCTAACTTTACCTTTAATGTAATCAAACAGAGATAAATGCTCCCCTCTCGTCTGAAAATAGTCCTAAATTGATGCGAAAGTACTTCCTTGTTTTAATGTATGTTTGACCAATCAGCGACGCTCATCCCTGCAAACCCCGTCCAGAAAGTTCCTGTACTTTCAGAAAGTATTACCCCCCAACCAGAGCTTTTTTGTGTGCTAAATTGTCCCCTGAACGTCATTCAGACACTGGTCCTTCCAGTTGAAATGCAATGAGTTCCTCAAAATGTTCCTAGTCCCCATTAAATCAATGGAATGAATGAATGGGGAGTCTTCTTCAGTAACTAGGGGAGGTCAGGAGGACACACACCAGCACATTGAACTGATTAAAGGTCCACTGTGACTGAAGTCATCGCGTACGTATAAATGAATGGCTCTAGGGAGAGAGAGAGAGAGGATCGGGGCATCGGGCGGACTACAAAGATGGATGCTGAGCATTGGGCGCCATGCACTCATTTCTATGTGACCCAAGAGAGAGAGAGAGTGTGAGGGAGGTAGAAAGACAAAGAGGAACTAGAGAGCGGAGGGGAGATTGTATCAGTAGGTTATAAATTCATTGAAAACAGAACTTTGCCAACTGCACTCGTCATGCGTCAGTTTCTATGAGACCCGAGAGAGAGGGCGAGAGGCACACACAGAGAGAGCGAGTGAGAGAGTACGCTCATACCAATGGTCCATAAATCACTGAAAACAGGGCTATTCCAGCCAGAGAAGTAACGCTACGGGATATATGCGACCCCAGAGAGGAGGAGGCCGAGATGCAGAAAGCAAAGGCTGAAAGAGAACATATTAGGTGTGTAGTTTTATTTGGCAGTTTTAGCTGCAAAGATAGTCCCAGCTGCAGTCAGCACGCTTCGGCTTGTGTGCGTTTAACTCGTCACCTTTCGCCGACCTCTTTGTGGCTCCAGCTGGACCGACTACACTGCACCGACGTCACGAATGACAACATCGCTCGTGTCCCTGCTGCTCCTCCAAAAGCCCTGAGAAGAGCTCTGAGATGTTAGTGGTGGGAGAAGTACGTTAAAGTACCGATACCACAATATACAAGTAGTCAATTACAAGTAAAAGTACGTAGACATGAGACGGGCCAAACCAGACCAGCGACTGGTTTATTCTTTCACAAATTGCATTTTATCAGAAAAAGTACCAAGTACCATCAATACAGCAAATATACAACAAAGCACGGGATGGAGTCGTCTGCCAAGTACTTCAATGTTGACGTTTGCGACAGTCTAATGGCAGAATATTCATCCGCCAGTTCTTCACAGCTGCAGTGACCTACATTTCCCACGCAGATCATGAAGGTTTCATCCGTTCCATTCTTAATTCATGAGGTCTGAGACCATTTTGTACCGCTGATCTGTGATCAGTGAAGCAAAGTGTGCGTTAGGAGATGACGTGAAGGTGATCTTCTCTTCTCGTCCAGGTGATGGACTGGATAGAAAACCACGGCGAGGCTTTCCTCAGCAAACACACCGGAGTCGGGAAGTCCCTTCACAGAGCCCGAGCCCTGCAGAAGAGACACGACGACTTTGAAGACGTAGCTCAGGTGAGTCTCGACCGTCCACGTGGGTTTCCATCCAAGAACTGTAATGAAGACTTTCACTTCCCCAATGAGAGGAAGTCTTTTTTGTCTTTTTGAGTGCTGCTTTACTTTGTTTATGTCTTCGCGATGCGAGAAATATGGTTACGGTTAGATGTGAGCTGGCACCAAAGAGCAACACTTTGACTGTTGTACTTCTCACTGTGTCATGCGTTCATTATTGCATTTGAAATTCTGAATGCAAACTTGTCCAAAAGGTGCAGTTTATCCCCAAATTATGATTTTTGTCACCGTCTTAAGTCAGGAATATGGAAGCCCTGAGAGACAAGTGAGAAAAAAAAATAACCTGGTCGTCTGATCTAAATGGTTTTAGGATAATATTTCAAAGTTACTTTAAAAAAATCAATAAAAAAATCTGTGAAACAGCCGAAAAAGTTTTGCCACAAATATTTATCTAACTTACTTGTTTTCACCGGGGAAATCAGGCGAAATAGAATTTTTTTGCAGCTGAAAATGTTCTTTTGTGTGTTTGTTGTTGTAATACTCATTTCAACCACAAGAGGCTGAAGTGCACCACTATCCCGAAATGTCATGTTTTCTTCCAGGCGAGTTTTCAATTATCTGTGTACTCTAAATACAATATATATATATATATAGTGTGTTAGCAAGTTATATAAAATATAAATCACCTAGAACAAAATGAATTAAGACGACCCTGGCTGGATGAATTAAAACGACCCTGGCTGGATGAATTAAGATGAACCTGACTGGATGAATTAAGATGAACCTGACTGGATGAATTAAGACGACCCTGACTGGTCTTCTGCTGTTCTTAAGTCATGTCTGTCTCAGATTTACAGTATCAACAGAAAACAGAACAGGTCCGCTCCCATCGTGATCATTCTGAAGTCAGTAGTTTGTTTTGATCAGATGTTTATTCGCTAGCCTCGCAAACATCTGTAAATGATCTTCCTTGATTAATCCCAAAGTTTTCAAAAAACCACCGTGCCTGGTGGCGGCAGGGAAGCACGAAAAAACACAGGCCTCTATACGTAACCATGTATGGTCAGGAGGCTTTCCTGGAGGATCATGCAGAAGATGTTATCCATTCCTGGATTTCATTCCAGTGTTACGGTCTATCATGTAAGAAACGCTGGACCTGGAGTAGTGCTCATAAAGATGAAAACAAAACACAGAAACATGTGGAAGCTCTCAGTAGAGATTTAAAAAAACAAAATGTGAGTAGAAATGTGGCTTGTGTTTAACGTCAGCGCTGCGATGGAAATGGTTTGAACATTTGAAAAGTAGATAATATAGAACAAACACCAGTGAGAGCCCTCTCTGTCTTCGATCCTCGAGTTGAGCCCTTAAAGGGATCGTTAGGATCATTTGAAGTTGGGCTGTATGAGGTACTTATACATAGTCAGTGTACTACACAGAGTAGAAGGATAAGGGTAATGTACTGCTGTGGGCCACCTGAAAAACATACATATCTGTTGAATAGAAAGCTATATTTAGAATATTTTCAGTGCTTTATCTTAGCGTCAGACAGTCCTCACCGACGGAGGAACTGAAGCTGTTATTTATGCTCTCTTCAAAGCCACCGGACTCCATTAATAAATAACTTCACCTCTCAGAACACGGGAGCTGCCTCGGCCTCTTGGTATATGGTTAACACTGCTGCAGTTCCCCCGTTTGAAAGCTCTGTCTGACTGCGAGGTGAACATATTCTAAATATAATGCACACTTAAACTGATATTGATTCTTTCCGGTTGTCTCCAACACGTCCACAGCAGTGCATCACTTTGCTCCCGTGCTCCTGTTTGTTTCTCGTCTACTGCAGGTATTAATGGACGCCTCAGTGTCCTACTGAACCACTAAGAAGGTCTTTCGTTCCAGCAGCAGGTCGATCTTTTTAATGAACACCTTTAGAGGTTTTTATCTTTCTGATGTCGATCATGTTTCATATGTCTGCTGTTATTCATCCTTTGTAATGTGTTTTTGTCTGCCGTGCACTGTGGACCGTGACGTCTGTATGAGTCTTTGGGTCTGTCATATTCTTCTTCTTTCCCTCCTCGTCTCGTCATTCGTCCTCTTGTCTTTCTGTCATTCTTCTCCTCCGTTTCACGGAGCTGACGTCGTCACCGCCCTTTTAACGTTCGTCTCAGCCAATTCATTTCAATTTCTCCTAAAAGGCTTTCTCAACAATTTGCACCGTCTAAGTGCTTTCTAGTTGTTGAAAAAAAAGAAAAGCAATAATGTGGTTTACGACACACACTGCCGTCTCAAATCACACCCCAGTAACACAGGTGATCAGAATCCATGATGAATGAGTGGAGGTTCAGTAATGTGATAATCCTATAAGGGATCGAGTGTGAATCCCATAAAGAGTATATATATATGTGTGTAATCGCATGTTTACACCCTGGATTAGGATTAACCTTCATAAACTGCTGGATCAGCATTATTTGGGTCAGGCGCTCTCTCTCTTCTTTTTTTTTCTCTCCTCATTAGCATATTTATGCAGTTTGTGGTGTTTTGCTGGTAAAACTCTCCACTTAGCGTTAAACACAACATGAATACATTAAGTGCATGTTTAAGATGCATGCAAAGAGATTACCCACAATGCACTTTGACATGCTCTCTCTCACGTACAAACACAGAAGACGTGCTCAGACATTATTGGCAGATGGGTGTCCTCTGATAAAGATGTGTGAGTTTATATTTCATCTTAAAGTCCTTTTCATCACTCACAGTCTATTTTTGGCTCTCCTCGTCTACATCAGATTAGTTGCTTCTCCATTAGAACGGACCAAACATCAAACAGAGAGCCAGAACTCTTTTACTCTCATTAAAAGCCTTCATTTGCCAGCTTCTTCTCACTGCCTTGAATCTTAATTTTTTATCTCGGCTTCACTTGATTCACTTCAAACATTGGTGGGTTGATAGGGAGGTCAGACTGTCTTACTTTATACTAAAACTTACTTACTTTACCAGCGTGTTTTTATTGTTGTGTTGCCAAAGGTTTGTAGGGCATTGCTTGGCATTAGCACAGTTATTATGTGGTGGCTAAATTTGTTTTATATTGATTTATTTTACCTTTATTTACCAGGATTTTCCCATTGAGATTTGAAGTCTCTTTTTTTTAAGGGAGTCCTGGTCAAGACGGCAGCACAACAGCATTGATACGTTTCCCAGAAAAGCTAAAACCAGGCAGCAACCTACTGCTGAGTACTGATGAGTGAAGCCGATGCTTCATTTCTTAAACCTGCATTCTCTCTAGTGTCCAGCAGGGGGCGACTCCTCTGGTTGTATAGAAGTCTATGAGAAAATGACTCTACTTCTCTCTTGATTTATTACCTCAGTAAACATTGTAAACATGAGTTTATGGTCTCAATCTCTAGTTTCAAGTCTTCTTCAATACAGCATGATGTTCATTTAGTACATTATGGTCCATTTAGAGTCAAACAGACCATAAAGCAGGGTATGCTTTAGGGGCGGGGCTACACAGAGATTGACAGGTCTCTACCAGAGACGTATCCGGCATCTCTACATCACTCCTCCTCAGTCCAGATATGATAACTTCCCTTCATCAGTTGCGGAAAAAACAAGATGGCAACTGCCATATTCCCAGATGGCAACGGCGAAATTCATATACAGTCTTTAGTTAAAACAAACAGTATTTGTGATGCATAACTTCACATTGATATTGATTTACTTATTGATTTTATTCACCATTTCATTCATGCATTCATGTCTTGGTGTTACACTACATCCAGGTGTCAGGGATGACTCTGCTTTCCCGTCATCTCCCTGCTGTAATCCTCACCCTGAACCAAACCAGTCGTGCAGTGAAGAGTAATAATCTCCTGTAAATTATAATCTTTATCGTCTCACTAATCCCTCTAAAATGTGAAATGTCCAGACTGTAAAGCGTTCACCCAAACTCATGTTCTTGAATAATTGGGATCATAACGCAACATTTATTTCTCAGTCTAGCACCACACCCACAAATATATGAGAGATTATCTCAGTAACATGAAATAATTTCATGTAGTGAAATATTACTGAGATAATCTCTCACATTTGCCAGAATAGACCGACACTAATCCATTTTGTCCTCCTGATGAATGCCGAGAGCTGTAACTCTCAGAGAGGATTTAATCCCATTTTTGGTGAAGATAGAGGTAGAAACGTGAAACCTTGCTCTGTTGATTCACAGAAACTGGAATTAACATTTTAATACAATGTGATCCGACTGTGTGTGTGTGTGTGTGTGTGTGTGTGTGTGTGTGTGTGTGTGTGTGTGTGTGTGTGTGTATGTGTGTGTGTCTGTGCAGCATTTGTGTTTCAGTGTAGCCATCATTGGAAAAGATATTGTATTGCTGTGAATGATGATGTTAAAATCTACGGAAACCCGAATAGGCAAATAAAAAAAAATAAAAAATTCTGACGATCCATCTTCTAAGTCTGTCCTGTTTATGACTTAAGAACAGGTTGAAAAAAATGTAAATTAAAACTCACCTGACAGAAAATATGAATAATTTGACCCCCATTTAGACTATGGGATAATGGCGCATTTCAGCCTCTAGTGGCCAGAATGAGTATTACAACAACACACTTTTTGGACATAATTGCCTCTCAATGCTTCAGTAAAAAGCTAATATGATGAATAAAAGAATAAAAGTCATGATGCAAATGAAATGATAATGGCGACGAGCTATTAGTGATGATGTTTATGTAAATATGTATAAATATGACAGTGATGATAAAGAAGATGATGATGAAAAATGTATTGTGTCTTGAAACTGAAGAACTGTCCATGGCCATGGTATGAGACTAAGCTTATACAGATATTGATCATGATGATGATGATGATGATGATGAAGGTCCCTCCTTCCCCCGTCTCAGAACACCTACACTAATGCAGACAAGCTGCTGGAGGCCGCGGAGCAGCTGGCTCAGACGGGAGAGTGCGACCCCGAGGAAATCTACAAGGCGGCCCGGCACCTGGAAGTCCGAATCCAGGACTTTGTCCGCCGAGTCGAGCACAGGAAGCTGCTGCTCGACATGTCTGTCTCCTTCTACACACACACCAAGGAGGTGGGCCACACACACACACACACACACACACAAAGGGAACACGTTCTCAGACATCCTGCTGCTGCTGCCTGAGAGTTCTATCTAATTTAATTATTAATCCGTCATTAACCACCGAGACTCTGGTATGTGATAATTGCAAGGTTTGAGTCCCAGTAGGACAAAAACGCTTCCTCTGCTACAATTAGTGGCACCGTGGTGTGTCATGTTTATTTCTTTGTGTTGTTTTCAGTATTTTCAGATCTGTGCTAATGGTTTTATCACACTTATACTAACCTGCCCGTCTGTCTGTCTGTCTGTCTGTCTGTCTGTCTGTTCTCCCGTCTGTGTGTCCAGCTGTGGTCGTGGATGGAGGAGCTGCAGAAGCAGCTGTTGGATGAAGTGTGCTGCGACTCGGTGGATTCGGTGCAGACCCTGATCCAGCAGTTTCAGCAGCAGCAGACGGCCACGCTGGAGGCAACGCTCAATGTGATTAAAGAAGGAGAGGAGTTGATGCAGCAGCTCAGGTAATAATTCAATTCCTATAGGTATTCCTGGTGGTGTTTTTGAGAGGCCCAGGTAATGACATTAATACTTTAATGTTATTAAAGAGGAAGATGGATTAATGCAGCAGCTCAGGTAATAATATTCATACTTAAAATGTCATTAAAAAGTCAATTTCATTTAGCCACTCAGGGAAGACGGATAATAATTACCATATTGGCACAAATACTGTGTATGATTTATGTATTTGTTACTCTACTAGCTGTCGTGTGAATGCTGATTGACTAGTATGCTTTAACTTGTCATGATTTTTCTTTATTTCATGAACAAATTGAAAAAAGCTAATGATGATCCATGATCTCTGTCCACAGAGATGCAGCCATGTCGACCAATAAGACGCCTCACTGCAGTTCCATCGCACACATCCAGGGGGTGCTGCAGCAGCTGGACGAGGCCCAGGGCCAGATGGAGGAACTGTTCCACGAACGCAAAATCAAGCTGGACATCTTCCTCCAGCTACGCATATTTGAGCAGTACACTATAGAGGTAAGAGGGCGTGAGCGTGTGTTGGTTGGATATCAAAGTGGACTTTTTCAAAAATTCTAAACGGACTCGTGTTTTTCAGTTTGGTGCCACCTAGTGGTTGATTCATGTGAAACTTTCAGGATGTGTTTCAGGTACTCTTGTGGACATATCCTGCAGGTTTTGTGATGATTGGCCCAAGGGTTTTTGACTTTTGTCTAGTTTTGTGCTGAGCCACGCCCTTTTGACGCCCTTTTGAAGTTCATTGGTCAATATCCTAAAACCTACATAAGATATTAACAAGCTTTCGATAACTTGTAATAAGGTAAGGCCAATATTGATACACGGAAAAGTTGGTAGCAATCAGAGCTACGGTCCAGGAAGAGATAGCAATTTTCACAAAATTGACATGACCATCATTTCCAGCTATTATTCGTAGCCCTAAATTCTTCAGGGTTAGAACCCCAATTAATAAATATTAAGAGATGCTCACAATACAACCTGAAGAGCTGTCTTTTAAAAAGTTGCACCTGGCTCTGCAAAGTTAAGTTTTCTCCAGGTTTGTCTGTGGTCTTTTGTTTCCGATCAACAAAAAGACCAGAGGTGGAAAACGTGCAAATTTGCTAAGCTGAGCGACGGTGCTGATTCAACATGTCCAATCGGTCCAACAGCCTCTGATAAGAGCTTATTAAAGCCAATGTTGATAGACACTATAATACAATATAATGGCCCCGCTGGTTTTAGGCTTGTTGTGCTAACTCTTCTTCCGTTCCTGCAGGTCACAGCGGAGTTGGACGCCTGGAACGAGGATCTGTCTCGTCAGCTGAGCGACGTCGGCCGCTCGGGCAGCGGCAGCGGCAGCGGCAGCGGAGGAGCCTCCTCCGGCGGCGCAGAGGACATCGGCCTGGCGGAGCAGCGGCTGAAGCGTCACGCTGAGAGGAAGGCAGCCATGAACAACATGACCTACGAAGTGATGCAGCAGGGTCAAGACCTGCACCAGTACATCATGGAGGTCCAGGCTTCAGGTAGAACACACACAAACACAGAGAGGAAGGAAATGGGTTAACGAAGGGAGAGAAATACTCAGTATAGATTATGTATATAAGAATATATAGATATGTGAACTTGAAAATGTAATTCTGTAGTGATATGTATGTGTTTTCACACTATCATTTTGACAAAGTCCCCTCTGGGCTTCCATACAGAGAAGCCCTGTTGTGTGCTTTAAAATTAGCACCCACAGATTACTTCCCAGCATCCCCTTGTGGTTTGTTCCGCACTGGAGTTCACACCCGGCATCGTTGTGCATCTAATGCGCTTCCCAACTGACCGAATGTGAGCTTTTGCTGAACAGAAGAAAACACACACGGCCAATGCGGTAAACTGTGTACTACTGTAAACTACTACCAGGCCGACATGCTCTTTAGCGCTTTTATGGGATTCATTGGCATTCGCACATGTGATCCCGTTGCCTGCTGAGCAGCCACATCTGGATTTACAGCTGCCCAGTGTACGACGAAGAAGAGAGGGAGCCCCGACGCTTCTGTGATCCCATAGAGAAGCATGATGTGTCCAACAGGGAGAGATTTAGGTTAAATAATCGTCACACAACAATCCTCTTACTGTCTGTGTGTGTCTGTGAGGTCAGTGCCTTAATCATGCTGCCCCCTGCAGTGATAAATCTCTCTCACCCACAAACACACAAACTCTCTCTCTCTCTCTCTCTCTCTCTCTCTCTCTCTCTCTCTCTCTCTCTCTCTCTCTCTCTCTCTCTCTCTCTCTCTCTTAGCAGGGCTGCTGGAGTGGTCAGTGTTGCCGACTTTCTCGCTAGATTTAGTGACTTTTGCAGCGAGTGCTGCTCGATACTTGAGTACAACGAGCACTTCTAGTGCGTCATAAGTGATGATTGAGAGGGATTATATTTGTGTGAGTCTGTACATTGCTTTAAGGAAAATCCTACTAATTCTACCGTTTAATGTCCTTGTGTCCAGTACACAGCAGGAGTCGGGACGTGTTCTTAGTTTAGCATTAAGACTAGACACACCTTCACATAAAAAGCAATGTGAAAGGGACGGTTTGTTAATCCTGTCTTTGCAGAGCTGCAGGGGAATTAGAGTTAATACGACAGAGATCATCCAAAACATCCCAAAACCCTCTTTGATTGGAGGGGACAACATTTAGTTGTCGGTAGCCCATGACGAATGTGACAATCACAGCGGTGTGTGTGTGTGTGTGTGTGTGTGTGTGTGTGTCAGGGATCGAGCTGACGGGGGAGAAGGACATGGACTTGGCCTCTCAGGTCCAGGAGCTGTTGGAGTTCCTCCACGAGAAGCAGCAGGAGGTGGAGCTCAACGCGCAGCACACGCACACGCGTCTGGAGCAGATCCTGCAGCTGCGCCACCTACAGGCCGAGGTTAAACAGGTACAACGCACACGCCAACGCCAGCACCAGGCTGAGCTGAAGCAATGCTCTAAAAACATGGCATTATTTCATCTTTTGATTTTCTTCCGGAGAAACGTGAAAACGTATTTATCTCCAACACATCAACAGCATTCACTCTGATACTGAGCCACAGAAGATGAGAATAATATGGTGTGGAATGGCTTTTATTATTAGAAAGAAAGGAAATAAACAGAAGAATCTCATTTTGAAATGTCTCCTCCGTGTTGGAGAAATGACAAGAACAACACGCAGCACTTCCTCCTCTTAAAGCGAAGAAGATGTCTTGTGTGGGGGTTCTTTTTCGTAAAGAAGTGACTGTAGATGTGAATATGAACATGGTGTTGGTTGAGACAGGAAGCACACTGCTGCTACAGATGGATCCAGCTGAATAATATATGAGGTTTATGGCAATGTGATAATAACACACACACACACACACACACACACACACACACACACACACACACACTCACACACACACACACTCACACACACACAGAGTGACTAACCCATAGATCTGCTGCACAAGTTACGAAACATAACTGTTGTCACAATGCAGATCAAGTGTAAAATAATACATTGTATGTAACGCATGGCGAAGGTGCAAATAAGTGGGCGTATTGACGTGTAAGTGTGCGAGTCTAGTTGAGATAGAGATAGTATCTCTGATAACAGGGACGAGAGAGAGAGAGAGAGAGAGAGAGAGAGAGAGTCGGTACGGAGAGTTCACTATAAAATGACCTTTAATGATCTCTTGGATGTTTGGGTGTGTGGTTCTAAAGTAAACAGAAGAAACACAAACACAGTGTTTGCCTTCAATAACATATAGTTTCTTAAATAAATCCAATTACTAATTGAATTCAATGCAAACATTCTGGTTCGTACATTAAAGACTGAGTTTAGCAGTCAAAGGAGCCCTCTGGTGGACACATAGGGTAACTGCAGTACTGAAAAACGGCCACGCGGCGGAACACCATGAATCTGCGTAATCTCTGAATCGCCACAGTTACAAAAAAAACATTGAATATTTTCTGCAGATCCTAAAAGGTGTGACACTCATAACATTAAATATAATGCATGAAAGCTAAATGAGCAGGAACATATTGCACCATGTCCACATGATTCTACTCTAATATGCATTACAAACATAGGACAACAAGGGTTTATGGTTTAGGATTCATGCTAACAATATCCGGTGGTCTACTGCCCACTGCAGCTCACCTGTGGACATTTATTAACCAGACAAAGTCCTGTATCAGAGAAAAGGTTTTTTAAAAACTGCTTATTTTGATATTGCTTATATCCAGCTGTTGTTCATGCACACTTCATTAACATCAGTCAGTCAGTATTTATTCTCCCAGTCCACCCCAAATGTATGTTCTGGGGAAAGGACACTATTCTGTCCTTGATCTATGCTTATGTGAGACATAGTGTTGTATTTAGTAACGGCTTTGAATGAATCTCTCTGTCTCTCTCTCTGTCTGTCTCTCTGTCTGTCTCTCTGTCTCTCTGTCTCTCTCTCTGTCTCTCTCTCTGTCTGTCTCTCTGTCTCTCTGTCTCTCTCTCTCTCTCTCTGTCTCTCTCTCTCTCTCTCTGTCTGTCTCTCTGTCTCTCTCCCCCCCTCTCTCTCTCTCTCTCTGTCTGTCTCTCTGTCTCTCTCCCCCCCCCCCTCTCTCTGTAGGTGTTGGGTTGGATCCGTAACGGTGAGTCCATGTTGAACGCCAGCATGGTGAACGCCAGCTCTCTGTCTGAGGCCGAGCAGCTGCAGAGGGAGCATGAGCAGTTCCAGATGGCCATAGAGGTACACACTCACTTACTCACACACACACACTCACTTACTCACACACACACACACACACACTTACTCACACACACACACACACACACATACACACACACACACATCCTAATCATCGCTGCCCGAACCAGGGTTACTGTACTTTATTCATAATTATTTCAGTATGCATCGGGTTTGAATAGTAGCAGATGAGTGCGCTCTCTGATGCACACACACACACACACACACACACACACACACACACACACACACACACACACACACACACACACACACACACTCTTTGTCATCTGTGTGTGTGGACCGGGCTTGGCTCAATAATCATTTGATTCTGCATCGATTTTAAAGAGTAACAGATGCTTACACACATGTCTTGAGTGTGTGTGTGTGTGTGTGTGTGTTACTCCTGGCACTGCTTTAAATAGCTGACTCCAGAAGTGTGTAAGCACTCACAGGGAGTAGAAGAAGGCTCTTGGTCAGCACTGTACCACACAGACACACACACACACACACACACACACACACACACACACACACACACACACACACACACACACACACACACACACAGAGTGAGTCCTGCATCCTCCATCAGACTGATGTAAAACTGTCTTTACACACAAACACACATATGAATAATGAAATTGCTACATTGGAATATAACAACTTCATGTCAAACTGCGACCTAATACGATTCAGCTCGCGCCGCCATTTTTGGCTGTTACATTTGGGCAAAGGAGGCGGAGCCTATTTGGAGCTGGATGGAATAATCAAATGCAACCGACTTCGATAAGCCTTGAAAACTATTAGTCACCCATTGGTTTGTGGACTGATGTTTTGAAGCCTCCGGTTCTCTGATGGCTGGAATTTGCACGTGTGTGGTAGAGTAAATAAAAAGAACTGCGACCCGCACGTAAAGACATTGCTCGTTAACGTTAAAAGTGGATAAAAACTCCACTGGGAACGTTTGAATTAATGAGTCAGTGATAAATGAATTTTCTCCTCCTCTTCCTCCAGTCTCTCTTCCACGCTAACTCTCTCCAGAAGACTCACCAGAGCGCTTTGCAGGTCCAGCAAAAAGCTGAGGTAAACCACTCTCTGACTGTCGACCTACTCCACTATATATCCTGTGTTATCCTGCATACTGTATTCCTACATTCCCTCTCCTCCTCCTCCTCCTCCTCTCCTCCAGATGATGCTCCAGGCAGGTCACTACGATCCAGAGGCCATCAGAGGCTGCGCTGAGAAGGTGGCGGTTCACTGGCAGCAGCTGATGCTGAAGATGGAGGACCGGCTGAAGCTCGTCAACGCCTCCGTGGCCTTTTACAAGACGTCCGAACAGGTACACACGTCAAACACACACACACACACACACACTCTCAGCGGGTTGGCGCTGCCTGGAAGCCGTCACCGACTCTTTGCGTCCGTCCAGGTGTGCAGCGTGTTGGAGAGCCTGGAGCAGGAGTACCGTCGCGATGAGGACTGGTGCGGCAGCCACGATAAACTGGGACTGACGGCCGACTGCGAGCACCTTCTGCCTCTGATCAGTAAACACCTGGAGCAGAAAGAAGCCTTCCTCAAGGTGAGTCCTCTCTCAGTGTCTCACGTCAGATTCAAATGTGATTATAAGTTCCTCTAAGTGGTCATTGCTTTACATAAAGTGAAATAAATCCAATAAATCTGTAAGAGGAACCCACAAAATGTCGTTTAATAATCATTTTGACTTACGTAAAGCAAACACTGACCAGTTAAAGTAACCTATAATCACAATAAAATGCATTATAACAGTGACTATAATGCATTATAACAGTGACTATAATGCATTATAAAACAGTTATAATTAATTATTGTAATACTCTATGATCCTTACAAATAAAAATATTATGATAGCTGACCTTGTAAGTCATTATCAAATGCTTTATTATGTGTTATGGTTGTTATAAAGCATAATGCATATTTATGAGTGCTTATAACTGTGATTATAAGGTGCTATTAGTAGACTATAATGCATTGTAAGTATGTTGATAATGCATTATAGATATGGGCGTGTTTTTAGCCTTGACTTGAAGACAACAGAGCAGAATGAGGCAGAAAACAATAAACTATTTCAAACACTTTCTATGGCTCCAAATATCTAACTTCATCAAGGTTTTCACACCAATTATTATAATAAAAAAAAGACCTTTGGCTGATTGAATCAATGACAATGTGCTAATGACATGTTTCCACACTTGCCTGGATAGAATGCTGATGTAACTGTCTGTTGGTAACCGTGTCCGTGTGCTGCAGGCGTGCACTCTGGCCCGGAGGAACGCCGAGGTGTTTCTGAAGTACATCCACAGGAACAACGTGAGCATGCCTGGAGCCGCCGGTCACACCAGAGGGCCCGAACAACAGGTCAAAGGTCAGTGCTGCTGACTATCTGATTATAACCAAATCACAGCAAATATGTCTGATTTTAACCTACAAAGGCATTATTTAATTTCATTTAAATTTAAATTTAAATTGTATGTTTTTATTTGCATATGCATAATGTTACTACATACTTAACATGTGTCTGCAGTTGGGAGCACACTTTGGGATCAGGGAGGAAGTGCTTTAATGTCGTTGTTGTGTGTTTCTGTGTGTTTCTGTGTGCAGCCATTCTTAACGAGCTGCTGCAGAGAGAAAACAGAGTCCTTCACTTCTGGACGTTAAAGAAACGGAGGCTGGACCAGTGTCAGCAGTACTTGGTGTTTGAACGCAGTACCAAACAGGTCAGTGTGTGTGTGTGTGTGTGTGTGTGTGTGTGTCTGTGTGCGTTCTTTAGTGAAACAAAAAAAAATAAAGAATTCTGGCTGGATTATAGTTTTGGGGAAATGTGCTGCACAAAAGGGACATCTGGTTTATTTCATCAGCTTTATTCTGTTGTGTGTGTGTGTGTGCGTGTGTGTGTGTGTGTTTGTAGGCGTTGGATTGGATCCAAGAGACGGGTGAAGTTTACCTGGCCACACACACATCACCTGGTGAAAGCAGCGAGGAAACGCAGCAGCTCCTCAACGACTACCGTCACTTCAGACTCACTGCCAAGGTACACGGTGTGTGTGTGTGTGTGTGTGTGTGTGTGTGTGTGTGTGTGTGTGTGTGTGTGTGTGTGTGTGTGAGAGGATCAGCTGCTGGCAGTTTTATTGAGCCTCAAAGGAACACTTTACACTCCTGTAAGTTTAGATGTAGACCTGAGGAGCTTTGCACTCTAAGGGCCGGATCAGGGCCGGATCTACCTTTTTGTTTTTTCCTTCTTTTCATTTTTGCTCGTCAACCACGGAACGAGTGCTAACGTTAGCTTAACACAAACCATGGTCCACTACCTGATGGTTAATAGTACAGTTTAAATGAATGAAAACGACTTCCCCGAACTCTCAAGTACCCCACTGATTGTGTTGGATCAAGTTAACTTGCAAACGTCAGCACAATGAGAGAAAAAGTGCTAATAACAAGGATTCAAGGATAATGTATTGTTGTCATTACGCAACACAGAGTTGCTCTGAGTGGAATGTTCTTCAACTCGAGGCGTTCAGGGCGCTCCTGCAGAAAACAATTACAAAAAGCCGCCCAGGCTGCTAAAACGTACTCTGTCTGAGGGGATGATATTGAATTCAATCCAATATTTATTATAAGTAGGAGATATACAGGTAATGATATTTCACCCTGTTAGGAAGAGCAACATTAGCGAGATCACAGATGTATAGATAGATGTGTTCTATTCACGCAGCAAACCAAGGAGAAGGTGAAGCTGCTGATCCAGTTGGCGGACAACCTGGTGGAGAAGGGCCACGCCCACGTGTCGGAGCTGAAGCGCTGGGTCAGCACGGTGGACCGCAGATACCGCGACTTCTCGCTACGCATGGGCAAATACCAGGAGAGCCTGGAGAGGAGCCTGGGGGTCAGCGCTGAGGTGAGAACACACATCGCTCATTTTAATCCTGTTCTGGTTTGTCAGATTATTGACAACAATCCGCTTGGTGATCCTCCATGCAGGACAATAAAGACCTGGAGCTGGACATCATCCCCGCCAGCCTGACGGACGACCCCGAGGTCAAACTGCGTGACCCCAACCCAGAGGTCAACGAGGAAAAGAGGAAGTCCGCCAGGAAGAAAGAGTGAGTGAAAGAGGGAATGAAGAGAGAGAGAGAGAGAGAGAGAGAGGAATACAATGAATGTTGTCATCTAAATTGTGACACATGGAAGGTTTATCTTAACTTTTCTAGTCTTCCGACCTCGAAGCGCTTTACACTACATGCTAACAAACACACACACACACACACACACACACACACACACACACACACACACACACACACACACACCGATGGCTTCTGGAGCAATTTAGGGTTCAGACTTTAGGAGCCGGGGATCAAACTGCAGATCTTCCGATTAGCGGACGACCCGCTCTAACTCCTCAGCCAAATAAAATGCATCGCCTTGCTTTCAGTATTGCAGTATGTTGAACAGTAACCCCTGTACTATGATACGTGATGTTTCCTTTGGGAGTCTGAACCTTTTTCTTCTCGTCTCAGGTTCATCATGGCAGAGCTGCTGCAGACAGAGAAGACCTACGTCAAAGACCTCCAGGAGTGTCTGGAGGTAGGAAGACCTGCTCTGCTTGTCCCGTTTGGTTTTGACACAACACATATGTTCCTGTCTGCCTGACCCGTCTGTCTGCCTGACCCGTCTGTCTGCCTGACCCGTCTGTCTGTCTGTGTCTGTGTGTGTGTCAGACCTACCTGTGGGAGATGACCAGCGGTGTGGAAGAGATTCCTCCAGGCATCGCCAACAAGGAGCTCATCATCTTCGGCAACATGCAGGATATCTGGGACTTCCACCACAAGTGAGAGATTGTTGCTTGAAAAACTTTTTTGGAGAAAAGAAGAGTTTTGCCAATTCGGTGATAAACACATGTTCCTATAAATTCTTCACAATAAAAGTCCCGCCTTATTTTGTGATTTTTAAAGACTTTTATTTTGAAGCAGGAAAATCAGGAAATGTTTGGTTTTCATCTGCAGCGACTTGTAAAAAACTATATTAAAAAAATAAAAGTGCACTTTTTGATTTCTTTGCTGTGTTCTTTGGTGTTTCTGTTTCTAGTATTTTCCTGAAGGAGCTGGTGAACTACGAGCAGCTTCCAGAGGATGTCGGTCACTGCTTCGTCACCTGGGTGAGAGGCGGCCATTTATTCCAGATGTTGTCAGAACAACATGGCGGTGACTTCTGTTCTCTGTCCAAATGAGAAGGGTGGGCTTGAAAAGGGCACAACAAAATGATCATGTAGAATGTTAAACACCTTCTCCTCTCCTCTCCTGTTTCGCAGGCTGATAAGTTCCACATTTATGTGAATTACTGTAAGAACAAACCAGACTCCAGTCAGCTGATCCTGGAGCATGCCGGCACCTTCTTCGACGTGAGTGAACCCTTCATCATTCTGCCACAGACCCGTTCACTTCATGTCGTAAACAATACTGCTACAAACCTTTTATTCCATCTATTCATTGCAAAAACAGCTCATTTAAAATAAAAATGTCTCATGAAACCACCTCTGTCTGAGAAAACGGACTCAACCTGGGCCCTTTATTGTAGGGTTCCTTCCATAATGTGGAACAATCTGAGCCTTATAGCGGCAAACATTCAACACTGAATCAATTTAAAAAAAAGATGTTGTCCCCATTAGTCACTTAGACACAAAAACATGGGGAAATAGGTAAAAAAAACACCAAAGTCACCTTTTAAACCCTCTAAATGAAAGTAATACTTGCTTAACTGAAGCAGTATCATGTATCATGATGAAGGTGTTGTTTCAGTACAAAACACAGCGGATAACAAGGGCTTGATTCAGGGAATCTGTTGTGATGGATGCTGAATGTTGGAGCTCGAACAGACTCCAATCCATCATTTAAATAAAGCACTCTTGTAGATTGCTCAGATATGGAATCAGTGCAGCTGCAGGTTTCTAACTCCTGCAGCTGGACGTGCTGATGATTATGTTATTGCCCTGTTCCATCAGCAGGTGGTGCTGTTTGGTCATTTAACATGTATATGACATTTGCATTTTATTCATTTTTTTATGTTGCTACAGTATTTGCTGTATTGTTGTCTCTGTGTGTTTAAACAGGACATTCAGCAGAGACGTGGACTGGCTAACTCCATCTCCTCCTACCTCATCAAACCGGTCCAGAGGATCACCAAGTACCAACTACTGCTGAAGGTAGACACACACACACACACACACACACACACACACACATGTAGTCTAAATGTGGAGATAGACCACACGAATGATGCTGTGAGTGCGTGATGTTGTCCTGCTCTGCTGATATCCTCTGGTGTTCCTCTGCAGGAGCTGCTGTCATGTTGTGAGGAGGGTAAAGGGGAGATTAAAGACGGTTTGGATGTGATGCTCAGTGTTCCTAAGAGAGCCAATGATGCCATGCACCTCGCCATGCTGGAGGGTAAGCTACTGTCCCTGCTGCTGTATGATTATGCTAAAGCTGTCAACATTACTTCTTTTCTTACTATAGTTGATGATTTGTCTGAATAAGGATTTCTTAACTCTTAAATACATCATGAGTTTGTTTTATTTCCTATCCCACCTGATGACTTTGAGCCGCTTTGTTGATATTAAAGGAGACATATCATGCTGATTTTCAGGTTCATTATTGTATTTTGGGTCCCTACTAGAATATGTTTACATGCTTTAATGTTCAAAAAAACACATTATTTTTCTCATACTGGTCTGTCTGAATATACCTGTTAACCGTCTGTCTGAAACGCTCCGTTTTAGCGCCTGTCTCTTTAAGACCCCTTCCCAAATAGCCCAGTCTGCTCTGATTGGCTTGCAGGAATAATATGAAGCACTCTGGCCGGTATATTCTAATGAGCCCTGCATGTGACATAGGAAAGGTAGTTTTTCATGGTTGTTCCCCTTTAAGTCTCGGTCCTCCTCCTCCTCCTCCTCCTCCTCCTCCTCCTCCTCCTCCTCCTCCTCCTCCTCCTCCTCAGGCTTTGAGGAAAACCTGGAGGTGCAGGGCGAGCTCATCCTGCAGGACAGTTTCCAGGTTTGGGATCCACGCTCGCTGATCAGGAAGGGGCGGGACCGACACCTCTTCCTGTTCGAGTTCTCCCTGGTCTTCAGCAAGGAGATCAAAGACTCGGCTGGCAGAACCAAATACCAGTACAAGAACAAACTACTGGTGAGTGTGTGTGTGTGTGTGTGTGCACTTCACTTGACCGCTTCCATCTGCTCTTTTTACTGTGTGTGTTTGCATGTGAGGATAAATACTGTGTGTTTTAATCAGATGGTTGGCTTTCACTACCTCACATTTGTGATAATTGTGTATTTTTCCCTCCTCGCCGCCCCGCAGACGTCGGAGTTGGGAGTAACCGAGCACATTGAGGGTGATCCGTGTAAATTTGCTCTGTGGGCAGGAAGAACCCCCTCCTCTGACAATAAAACGGTGCTAAAGGCAAGTCAAACACTTTACTTAAATGCTGTTGTCTGATTAGATGTGTAAATAGTGGTTGGCTGCCATTAAAGATGTGTTACTGTGTTTTAATAACGGTTACTCTGTTGTTTCCCCTCCAGGCGTCCAATATGGAAGCCAAACAGGAGTGGATTAAAAACATCAGGGAGGTGATCCAGGAGAGGATGACTCACATGAAGGGGCCGATGAAGGAGCCTCTCCATCTGCCGAAAACACCAGCACTGACCAAACCCAGGAATAACACGAAGAGGTGAACAAGGACACGCACGCACGAGCATCATTTACACTCATTATGAGAACATATGATTGTTTTAGGTTCATAATCGGATCGAGATGAGAAACGTGTGCTCGCAAAACATAAACGAATACAGAGCCGTTTATAGCTACATACGGAGCGGGTCTATATTGTGTGCATGTAAACGTAGTCGCTGATTGAGTAAATTCAGGGAAATGTACAGCCAGGGGTTCCTGGGAGTTGGGACTCTTTTCTACCTCTACTGTTGCCACAACTAGAAAACGGCATCACTGTAAACGGTGGCACTGCGGGCGGGAACCACATCACCGTCGTTAAAAATAAAAAGAGTCCGCTCAGCAGAATTTTATCTTTCTAAGATTTAAAAACAGTGTGAGCACGAGTGGTGATATTGTCCCATCAGAGGTGACGGTGTTGTTACATTCTCACACGGAAAGTGTTTGCCAGTGATTTAAACGAAGATGTTCTGATCGTGTGTGTGTGTGTGTGTGTGTGTGTGTGTGTCTAGGGAGGGAGGTGAAGACGGAGACAGTCAGGGAGACGGCAGCAGCCAACCGGACACCATCTCCATCGCATCCAGGACGTCCCAGAACACTGTAGACAGCGACAAGGTAGGAAACGCGCACTTTGTATGTGTCGAAAGGAGGAAGAGGAGTTGAAGGCAGCTGTCCTCGATGAGCTGATGACCTACAGCTGCCTCGGCGCTACAGGGTCTCCCATGCAGCTACAAGGGGCAGAAGCAGGGGCTGTGCATTTGCCAGTGGCAGTAAGACATGTGTTTGTGCACATGTGGGTTCTCTTACACACGTTACACGCAGCACCGTGAGTGCTTGAGTGCGTTGAGCTTATCCTTAACTTCACGTGAAGGTTAAGCTTATGTGTGTGGTTGATGTGTATATGAGAAGAATCCAGCGATGTTACCATGTGAACAGAGGAGCAGTCAGCGATGAAAAACCTCTTCAGGTTGTGTGCCGGCGTCTGTGCCGATGCCTCCTATCAACCGGCCTCTGACATCCAAGTAAGCCCGTCTTTAAACTCACAATCAGCCAGAAAGCAAAGTGCACAAACGATAAGGGCAACACGTGCACTCTAACCTGCACCTTGATTAAATCATTGAATGAAATATTAAGACACTTGAGGCTGAAGTTGCTTAGCAGCAGGGTTCCCCCAGCCTGTCTGTCATGGCACTTTACTGCTCTCTGATTCAGTGCACGTGTTTGAAAGAAGCCAAAGGAGCAACAGGCAAACCAATTATAACTGGGCAAACCTCATTGAATCTGGTAATTGTATGTTTGCTGAACTACACAGTGACTCCTCGTGCTTTGTTTAAAGGTCTTCTGCCAACTTTTGTCAGGCCGCTTCATTTGCTAACTAAACAACAAAACATTCAAATTCACAGATTTTGAATAGAGTTTGGTGTAGCAGTTGTTTTGGTGGTTCTGGTTCCACTCTGCTTGTTCTCCAATGTTACTACAGTACTTCCCTATTCCCAGTCGACACACACACACACACACACACACCCACACAGATGTCATTCATGGCCTCCCACTGTAGTGTTACACAGTGTGGCCTTTTTACCGAGCAACCCCACGCCTACGCACGACCCGGCCTCTAAATGTCAGCACCACACACACACACACACACACACACACACTCTTCTTCACTCAATCAGAATGGTCTCTAATGCACATAGAGCTTTCTTATACTATAACTGTGCATTCTTTTGGTTTTACTTGGTCCACGTTGCTCTCCACACCTCTTCCTGTCCAATGAAAACATCATAATGACTTTTTCCAGCCTTTTTTTTTAGCTTGTGGGTGTGTTGCTGTTCTCGTCCAGTTTATTGTTACTAGGATCTAGAAGACTATTTCTGGATCCTCCTCTTCTGTTTTTCCTGAAAAACTTCAAAGAATAAAAAAAAAAGAGTTCCTACATTTAGCTTGGATGCGTTTCATATTTGATACGCTGACACAGCAACGCCTGACTTTAACTACGAGCTGCATTTCTTGGATGCAGTTGTTTTCAGTGTTTTTTTTTTACTCTTAGCCGTTTTCCATTTATTATGTGACAACAGATTGAGTACTTGGCGACATACAGGACAGTGCTGCTACTAGACTATAAACGGGGCTTTTTTGGACCCTTTTGATAAATTGTCATTTTCCATCTCCTTTGTGTGTTGTGATAATTCACTGAGTCTAATTATCTTTTCTTTAAGTACTCATTTGAAGTGGTATAACTGCGGTGTCACTGGAGACTCGTCTGGCTTGAGGGATTACTGTATTATTTATTTTTTTTCCGGGGTAATGGAAGCGTGCCAGTACTCTTCATCAAAGTGAAGGGCGGCGGTGCTCCTCCCTTCTTTCTGTTCCGTTCCCATGGCTCCGCAGGCCCTCCGGGGACCAATTCCTTGTGTGTTTTTGGAGTGAAGGCGAGTCAAGATAATGCTGTTTATTGAGTTATCTGATCAGGCGTGTGTAAAGCGGAGCCGCTCTTAAGGTGCGCTTTGGGTTTAGTATCTTTCTACAGATGGTTTTATATCCAGTCCTGTGGGTTTTACCTCTACTCAGCTAATATCAAGCAGGAGCTTTGTCGTTTCCTAATACCAGATACAGTAGCAACAGGTGGAGCTTTTGCACTTTTTTTTTTTCAAATATAAAAAGAACGACAACCCTGAGAGTGAATAGCAGTGGTGCAGAGTCTGGGGATTAAAAACACCAGACATGTTCCAGTTGTGAAACGTTCACTGAGTCACAGGAGCTCACTGTACATGTGAGAGCTTTCTGTCTTCACCACTCGGGGAGAAACCCTCTATATGTTTGTCAAAAGTCATTTGATAGAAGGTATTAAAATGAATTTGTTTTAAAGGACCTGCTATTGAACTCACCATGAAGAAAAGGGAGATATAACCTGTTGTCTTTCTAAATGTGTGTTAAACCATTACAACAGGCTCTGGGTCGATGTGTACTCATCGCTTACTTCTTCCTCCTCACCTCTCCTTATTCCCATAAACGTCTTCGTACCTTGCTCTGTCTCGCCTCGCCCTCGTCCGTCACACTGTTCTAGATGCACACGCCCACAATTAGTTGCTCCCTTTATAATCCGACTCTTTTATTTCTCAATTTTCACACATCTCTCTCTGTCTCGGTCTCGCTTTTTCCTGTCTGTCTGTCTCTCCCCCGCTCTCTGCCGCATACGATAATAACAGCCCAACATTGGCAGAGTCAGATGTTCCACTGGCTGTTAGTGTGTGTGTGTGTGTGTGTGTGTAGACAGGGTGGGAGCTACTGTTTCTGGTGGTTTGAGGAGTTTTTATATGACGAATGCCTCCTTTTCCACTCTATTTTTCTGTTTACCACCTTCTGTTTCTGTCAGCTGTTCTTCAACAGTCTTGTTTCGCTGCTCAAATAGTCCAGTGGAGTAGTGTAATCTTATTTTAGTTCAGACATCTCTGTTAATGTTTGACATTTAGCAGCACTTCGGACAGATTGATCTGTCTCGTGAAATGGTGAAAGGACAATTCTTTCCTCCTGTGGCAATCGTTAAGCTGTTATAGAAAGCTGTTTGATTGAGTTTCCTTTGTAGCGAAATGTTCCGAGTGAATTTAAATTCCCTCTGATGAACAGTTATGTATACGTCTAGGGCTTTTATTGTGGAAGGTAAGAACTGGAGGAGTGGGTCTGGTCTGCGCTGCCTTTGTCAGTATTTAAAGGAGTAATAAGTTCAAATAAGTTTGAAAAGATAACGTAACGTGTGAAAAAGAAGCTACACTTAGTTCCTTGACTCATTGATGTAAAGACCATATAGACGTATTAAACCATATAGTCGTGGTTTTATTTAAACCTGTTGGTTTACAGAGCAAAAATAACCAAAACGATATATTCTCACCAGAAAAACAGCACTCATAGTTTGTATAAAGTCGTAAAGCAACCTGTTTTATTTTCCTGTTTTCCTGTCGCGTGACCTCTTGTGGTCACGTGAGTAATGAGTGCCCTCTCTGGAATACATAGTTTGTGACTTTGACATTAGAAACCATAATTCGTGACCTTTTTTTTACCACCAAAAGTCCATGTTTTCTTTCACCCGTGAAGCCGAGGTTCCTCAACTGAACCAGCCCTGAACCTTGAGGGATGGCCGATCAGGTTTGTCATGTGGTGATTCCAGCGGACAGCTCTCCGCTAGTAGACATGATGTGAGGATATGAGGTCTGTGATGATTTGTTGAGTCTGTTCTGTAACATCTTATTTTTTTGTTTAGCTCTGTGACGCCGTGTGGAATTCAGTCTTTCCTGTGACGTTTCCTCGGTGCACTGACTCAGCTGTGGTCCAGTCTGTGGTCTCCGTGTTATTTAAAGCTCCGTTCCGGCGGTCGACAGCTTGGCGGCCCTCGTGGCTCCACCACAGCCCCGTAAGGCCTTCAGTCGGAGTACAACTTTGTTGTTCTGTGAGCCAGAACCAATGAACCGAACTAGCACATTACCCCTGTAGGACTGAACGTGCATCACTCGCGTTGGGACGGGGGCTCACCATTGGCTGAATCCATTTTTTTAGCAATATGCGACGCCTGGCTTGAGTCGTTTTTGCTCAGTTAAAAGCACCGACTGAAACAGATGATTAAGAAAAACAACATATTTTAACATAATGCAGATATTCATGGTCCCCAAAGGATGAATCCTAACAAAATTGCCGATCACCAGATTGTTCCTCGAGCGCCACCATGAGGTTGACGTCTCCACGACTTTTGTATTAACCGCCATAGAATTTAGAGTCAATCACGTTTTCCTCAGGAAGAACCCGTTCAAAGATGAATGCTGAACGTCAGCGTGTTGGCGTCGTCATTGGGAGCGTGCTGCTCTATCATTGGCTCGATATCTTTGTTGAATCGGACCTTGAGACGCTGCAGATAGAGGTTGCAAATAATGTCTCTCAGTTATGTTTGAGTGTAAGTCTTCAGGATCTATAGCACCGAATTCCATCGGGTTGGATTGGCAGCACACATCTGAGAGATGAATATATCAAACGAACACACTGTCTGCGTGGTAAGAACGGTGTTTTCCGTAATTAGTAACAGACATTTACAATTACAGCAAATCATTTCCTTCTGGTTTCACATGTTTTCAATATCGCATAGTGTGAGCAGAGGACAACTTAATTTCCTATTGTACTATACATGTGATATATTTGCCATCGCTGTCACATGAAAGTGTCTAAAAGTAGTTCTGCAGCTGGACACAGGCCAAATCAAAAGGGGAATCTCCCTTCTTATTGTCCCGGTATGTATCGAATGAACTGTATAAATGGAGACATGGAGAGACTCCGGACAGAGCAGATACAAATCTGGCTTTTGCTACGTGTTCCTCTTGTGTTGCTTAGGTGTATTGATACAGTATTGGCTTTTTGCTCACAAAGGTGTTATTGCACTTACAGTAAGGAGTGTACAGTAGTTTAAGAAGCTCAGCCCCGACACCGAGAGCAGAGGAGAAGCTGCAGTGTGATGATAAATGACTTTCTAGCATACGGCAACAACAACGCTGTTACAGCGGCGTGTGTGTGTGTGTGTGTGTGTGTGTGTGTGTGTGTGTTCTCTCATGAATCGAATGCATTCAGTGTCGGGTTCAGACTGAAGCCGTACAGTAGCCATCTGCTGGTCATATGACTTTTGTGTCACACGCACAAGGATATTATATTAACTTGTATTCATTTTAGTAATTTAACCCCTACCTTACCTTACCCTTACCTTACCTCACCCGAACCTCACCCTTACCTCACCCGAACCTCACCCGAACCTCAAACCAAGTCTTCCAAGTCATGTTAATTTACATTATCGGGACTTTGGGTTTTGATCTCATAAGGAATGTTATTCCCCACAATGTGACTATGTAAACAGATGTATGTCCCCAGAACACAGGTAAAACACACACACACACACACACACACACACACACATGCAGTCCTGGAAAGTGTTTTAGTGCCCCAGCAGCTTCCAAGGAGTGAAAGAAATGTGACCAGATAGACAGCAAGCAGAGTGCCGTCCCAATCTAATACAGAGCTGTGGCTGTTTGTTCAGAGAGAGAGAGAGAGAGAGAGGGTGAGACAGTGTGAGGGCGTGTTTGTGTGTGTGTGTGTGTGTGTGTGTGTGTGTGTGTGTGTGTGTGTGTGTGGCAGAGACACAAACGAGGGAGTTGTCAAAGACTGAAAGAGCGACAGAGAGAGAGGGAGACAGCAGAGGAGAGGTCGACATGCCAAAGTGGATGAGCTTTAAACTGTTCAAAGAGAGCAGCAGAGTGAGTACTACCTGCTGGACTGTACACTGTACTCTCTATACTATAGCAGCTCAAGTTATACTTTGTGCATTACACACAGTCGGCATGTTTAACTCAAGTACTTGGCAGAATTTCGCTGTCATAGAATATAATGTAAAGGTAAAGTGTTAGAAGTTTGACATGCTACGGTGATGATTTTGTTGGTGTGTTAAGTGAAAAAGCTATTCGTTACTTCTACCATCGACAACTTGTACTACTCATTTGTGTGTTGATGGAAGTAATCCTGTATATTTAGCACGCCTCACTAACTCAACACTGTTTTGACTCGATTTCTCTACGTGAATGGAACTGCTGAGAGAAAACACAGCTGGTGTGCAGTCATGTTCTGTGATCTCTTACCTTTGATGTTGACCTGCTAGTTTGTAAAAAAAAAAAAAAAAAAAAATGCAGCTTTCATATGAAGTAATGACGCTTGTAAAAAGAGTAAATCTACGTGCAGCCGTCCTGCTATTGTTAGTTACAAAGGATTGAATTGCTTCACTTGAGTTTCTTAAATGTGAGGAGTGTTCAGAGGTCGGTTCGTCTGGTCTCCGTCGAGGTTTGGCCACTGACTCAGATGCTAATCCAGATCATACGTGCTGTTGACTTTCACTTGGCGTGTTGTAAAGCTGGTCTGCAGGAGGGAGAGTGTGTGCAATTGTGCAATTGGGTAGGTTAATGGTTAAACAGGGTGTGTGTGTGTGTGTGTGTGTGTGTGTGTGTGCCAGGCAGACAGGCAGGAAACGGGTCATTAGCTGCAACAGAGGACTAAATAAAATGTGAGCGTCTCGAAGCCAGTTTGACTGAGATTAGAGAGCAGAGACGCTGGATCGACGGTGTAAACGCCGTCATGCTGTTGTTCTGCTGACTGAATGCACTGCAATCAGTTGTATTCAAACAGAGTTCTGCATACAGGAAACATCAGTATATGTTGCCTGTTTACACAGAACATGATCATCCATACGCAGTAGATTGACGATGAAGAAGTGGGAGTTGTTGAAGGAGTTGGTGGAGATGTTTCTGATGTTTTGCCCTCAGTCATTGGAGTGCATTGTAACAGCAGAGCACCTCCGTGTTGTAAAGCCTGGACAGCATGCTGGTGATTGAGTTGTTTGCACTGATAATAATAAACTTTATTTATAGATCGAGAAAGAAACATTTAAACGAGGGCAAATGGACGATCTAATTAGGCAGTAAGAAGACAGAACATTTAAAAAACACAGATCATTAACAATGAGAGAATTGGTTAAAAAAAAGAATATTTACGTTAATTATAAGTCAAATTCATTTAATCGATTTTCAGCTGTTGTGGATATTTTTTTATTATGATATATTATTTCGTCTCATGAGGCTAACGTGTGACGAGAACAGAGCGTTAATGAGCATCTCCTCGTCATGCTCGTGCATTAGTGTTGCTGCACAGACGCTGCAGCGGTCTGTACTCTCTCTGTAAACAGCTGCTCTGTATTTCCTGATGTGTTGGTGCTGAAGACAACAGTTCTACAACTTCATATTGATCGTCACCTACTGAGGATTTTAAGAAATGGAAAGAAATCCAAGTAGCTTTTCAGACTGGGCCGAGATGACGATGATGTATATCAGCACTGTGTAGATCTGGTATGTTAACATGTGTTCATACTGCAGAACAAAGCGTAGCCAGTCCGTCATGTTCTTATAATAATACTTTTTACACATCTGCTGAATGGATAAGCTATACATTTAAAAACACTTCTGATCGTTTACAGTTCACACATTGTTCAAATTATAAAATAATAGCAGACTCTGTGCAACAGCGTAAAGACTGCTAGCGCGTTTATTTTTTTAGCTGTAAAAGTCTCTATTTATTTAGATAAATTAACTTTTTAGGAACTTGAATGGTAGAAATGTCACGCTGCTCTCCTAATATGTTTATGTATAACTCTTTGGCATTAGCTAAATCTGTCCAGATTGTTTCTTAATTATCTCCACAAAATGTTCAGCTTCATGGAACGATCTTTGTTGAATATGGTAAAAGAACTTCTTGCATTGGAACCAAATGTTGCCGATGGATGATTCTGTAAATGAGTTTCATATGAGAGTAATTCTTTGGAGACGGGTTTGGTGGTCTCTGACTATCAGAACTATTTCCACATAAGCATGTGCTGTCGGTCTGGTTTATGTCAGCAATGTTTACTCCCTGGCAAACATTTTCAGAAGCCTGTGCGTGTGAGACAGAAGGAATATGACAGATTTCTTAAATTAATTGTAATCTCTATAGCCCGCTTTACAGAGTAGGAGTATTTATCTTCTTGATTTTGTGTAATGTAATGCTTTTTCAAACTACTTTTTATATCACTGCTTCAATAACATGAATGTGTCTCAGAAATTAGGTTTGGCTCCGAATATAAAGGCCCCATGAAATATAGACTAGAAAACTGGCGAATCTTCAGTTGTGACCTCACGCTGCACTAATGAGTACAGCTGAAGTTGTACCAATTAAAGCAGTTTTAAATGACTTCTCCGCTCCTTCTGTCAGCGGTTCACTCGTACTGGACCGACTGAAGGCTGCTGGAGTTCATTCAAGCGTCTGTAACTCAGGTTTCCTGAACTCGTCAGGTTCCATTTGTTCCGCTGTTGAAGGAGGTGAAGTGTATGTGTTGTTCTGGCTCCTTCTGCTCTGTAACATATGACCATCACAAGCCTGTGTGTGTGTGTGTGTGTGGTTTCAGTGCCCAGATATGGTCATATGATGGATTGCAGTAGAGCTACAAGACACACCTTCGAGCACACACAGAGCGTCAGATTAGAGACGTACTGAGGTCGGTCTATTGGTAGGTTCTGTCACACCGCTGGCTGAAAGCCTTGTGTCCCATAATTCCTTTCAGCTTGTTTGAATGAAAGTCTTGTTTTCATGTTGAAACCGTATTTGGGATGTCCCTCTCCCCAGCAACGTTTGCCAGCTCTTGAGCAACCCTGAGGCGTTCCCAGTCCAGAAAAGATACAACTTAACTGCAGCTTGTTCTGGGTCTACCCCTGAGCCTCTTAACAGTTAACTCTTAAAACCTCTAAAGGGAGGCGTCCAGGAGGACCCTGATCAGATGTTGAACCACCTTAGCTGTCCCCTTTCGACGCGAAGGAGCAGCGTATCTACTCGGAGCTCCTTCTGGATGTCTGACCCCTGACTCCATCTCTAAGGCTGAGCCCAGACACCCTACAAAGGAAGCTCATCTTAGCCACTTGTACCCTTTTGGTCAATACCCAAAGCTCCTGACCGTAGGTGCTTTACCTTCTAGTTCAGCTCCCTCTTCACCACAACGGTCCGGGACAATCGCTGCTGATGCCGCACCAAACCGCCAGTCCATCTCCCGCTCCATGAACGAGACCCCGAGATACTTGACCTCCCTCGCTTGGGGCAGTGACTCACTCCCATCCAGAAGTGCGCAATCCGCTGTTCCTGAGAACCACGACCTCAGACTTGGAGGTACAAACTCACATCCTGACTGCTTGAACAAGCTGCTGCAAACCGCCCAAGTGCTAGCTGGAGGTCTCGGTCTGATGGAGCAAATAGAACCACATCATCTGCAAACAGAGATATAGAGAATGTCGAGATCCTTTCCTCAGAAATCGTGTTTAATGTATAGGTGAGACCGTGAAAAAGACTGTGGAAGGATTATCACACCTTACCTTCGGGCTGGCGTTTTGAAATCAGCAAATCCATTTAAACAGGTTTCCACATCCCATGCCACTACTTAACGGAGCAACCAAACGGAGCAAATTCAATTATTGTTAGTGCATGAAGTTCGGTGACGTCGCGATTCCCAGTATAGCTCCGTCTTCAACCTGGGCTGAGGTCTAATCAGCCAGAATAAGTGACAACACCTGCGTGGGGGCTGCAGGGCCTTTAGCTGGTGTGTGTGTGTGTGTGTGTGTGTGTGTGTGTGTGTGTGCGCGGCCATCTGTCAGGTATGAACTCACCTGCACCTTTTATAGAAACAGGGGTCCTTGTTGCTAGGAGATCTTTAGCCTGGCAAAGAGCAGCCTGCTTACACACACACACACACACACACACACACTCATTAACACACAAACACACACTCTGACATTTTCCAAGACAATGAGAGGAGAGCAGACAAGGCAGATGGAGGAAGAGAGGGAAATGGCTCGATTTACATCCTGGAGCCACTTTTGTGTCATTACACATAGATTTATCTTTTACTTTTAATGTCAAATCCAGTCGATCTTTATTTATATGGCCTCGAGGGGCTTCAGTGGGGAGGAATCCTTCTCCGTGGACACAAGTTTGGCTGCAGTGTCAAAGAGAATTCCAGGATTGTTTTCATTCCCCATACGACCCACTTAACCCGTTCAGAATGTTCCAAAGACATACTGTGATGGTGGATTTCTACTCTAACTGCACGCATAAATCATTGGCAATACAACAAGTTGTTTAAAATGTGTCGTCATGTGTATTAATCTGAATTAATCTATTTGATGTCGTTAATTTATATTGTGTGGTTTGAGATTCACATCTGCAAATACTAAATGCTTTGGTCATAATCTGCTAGATTCAGGTAAACAGCAGAAGCAGCTTTCTCAGATGAGTCCGTCTGAACATAGCGAGACGTTTTCAGACAAAACACCGGCTCGGTCTGATTGTGTCTCCACGAGTAAAGAGGCTGGACAGGTCCCAGAGCAGACCCAGGTGATGTGCTGTAATGTCTGGCTTTGCAAGCGGACACACTCTGCAGCACAGTGAAGGCCCAGTCCTCAGCTGACGGTGTGTTTCTACAGCACACAGGTGTCCAGGTCACTTCAGCTGGATTCCTTCTGTTACCTTCTACGTTCCACTGGTGTCATAAATATGTTGTTTTTAATGGGAGTAAAGGTCAACACACCTCGGGAGTATGACGTCTGCTACATCACTACCGTGTGTGTGTGTGTGTATTTATATAACAGGTTTACTAAGCCATTAATTTAAAGGCGCAGTGCATCTGCAAATATGCATTTTATTTTAGCCACAGCTCCAGTGTTTAGACCGAACACATTTGGTTATCTGAACTGGATCAGGCTACATCTGGACCATGTAATGCTGCTGAAATGGCATCACGGTCTTGACAGCAGTGACAGATCTCACAGATTAGAGCTCAGTCCTTAAAGGTCAGGAAGTGGCGCTCGACGTTGCCTGGAAACGTTTGTGGCAAAACACACACTAGTCCTTCTGTCCTTGGTTGGTTTTGTTAACAACTCGTCTTGGTGTTCTGCTCCGTTCGTAGGGTTCAGTGTTTGTTGTAGAACCAAAGGAGAGGTCGTGTCCTCGAGCTGCTGGTTCCTCCGGTTCCTCCAGCCTGCTGAGAATTTAAATATCTGTATTTTCACTCTGGAAATATTCAGTGTTTATTGTGCAAACACTGATGATTGAGTTTCTCTGTCCTCGGGTGGATTAACGGCAGATTGTTTGAGGCCACGATGTAGATTAAGTGATATTTTGCCCCACACATGCAAACGGGACGTAGTGTTAAAGCACCGGTAATGTTTTGATATTCTAAAAGTCTAATCCATCTCCTCGTCTCTCTCTCTCTGTTTGCAGCTCTCTGGTGGTTGCGAGTTGACCGTCGTCCTTCAGGACTTCACAGCAGGATGCAGCACGGAGATGTCCGTCAGCACCGGTGAGAGAAGCCTCTCCGTCCTGTTCGCACCTTTTAGTCTGGATCTGCATGTTGACTGTGTTCATTCGTGGTTAAATCCAAAGATTATATGTTGGTTTGGGATAAACTAAAACCTGCTGTCAATACATAACACTTTTACTTGTAAAATCATCTTAAAACTTGTGTGAAGTTCCAGCACCAGCCTGTAAAAATCAGCTGTCTGCTCGTCCCTTCAGGCCAGACGGTGGAGCTGTTGGAGCGGCCGAGCGAGCGGCCCGGGTGGTGTCTGGTCCGAACCACCGAACGCAGCCCGCCACAGGAGGGACTGGTTCCCAGCTCCACACTCTGCGTGTCCCACTCGCGCTCCAGCGTGGAGATGGACTGCTTCTTCGGCTCGGGCAAAGGTAGGAAAGACAAAAGCTGAGGTCAACAATCGTGATGAACGTTGGCTTCATCGCTATTGTGTAAAAGCAAACAAAGTTATCTACAACAAAGTATTACATTTGAAAAGTAAAATATGAAACGGCAAAAAAGAGCACAAACATTTCTTTCTGTTGTGGCTCAGGATCAGCGTGTTCTTCACGGTGTGTTGCAGATGAATGTGCTTCAGTTAATCACTGAAGAACGGTCACATGGTTTTTGTCGATGCCATTTATTTGGCTCCGCTTTGCTCCCTCAGAGGAAACGGAATAAACACATGCGGTTTAAAGAGAAACTCCCTTGAGACACAATTTCACACGTAATGCACAGATGTGAATGAAATTCAAAAAGAAGGGGCCTGATTGGATGGATTTCAGCCAATATGTAGTTCTGGAAAGTCCAGCTGGGAAGTTTCCGTGAAATTCCGCTGAGACTCAAAATATATAAAATCGTGAAGTTGAGCCATTAAAAAGAAACATAATGGCTTCAGTGTTTTTGGTCTTTTTGGTCAGCAAGAAGGAGACATCATTGATTTCCTCGTTAGTCGGATCACTTCGAGTAATCTGATCTGCATTGACCTCTATTGGTGAGATGTGGACATTACAACACGGAGGAACTCTGTCCGGTTCCATCGACCGAGGTGTGGAAGCCCATTCCCGCCAATAAAAGGAAGAAAGAGAAGAAGAAAAACAAGATTCTATAAGTTATTATAATGATAAGCTTTATTGAAATACTCACTTGGTATCTCACAATAATGACGTAGTACAGGGGTCACTAATAGGCGGACCGCGGTCCGGTTTCGGACCCAAATGCCGTTGTATGCGGACCCGGACCTCAAACCGATAATTGATAATTAATAAATTCAAACAGAGCGCTTCTATTTTTACCGGCACAGCTTTTCCAGCCTTTACGGCGCTCGTTCAGCGGTCCAGGAAACACACAGACCAATTACATGCGTTGTAAATCACATATGTGGATACACATGGGACTAAATCATTGCACAAGTTGAGACATTATTTGGTGTTCCGGACCTTTGGATGAGGACATTCTCTCTAACTGGAGCTCGCTGAACTTTAATTGAATACTCCTGACGTATCATCTCAAATTACTTATCGTGAAATGATTTCTTTTCTCTGTTGCACCATCGGGAAAATCTTGCAGCGCTTTTAGAAAGTTGTGTCGTGGCTTTTGTTGTTTCTGTCTCCTTGACAAACTAAAGCGACACCTCTACTTGTTGGGTTTACTGGTGTGTGTGTGTGTGTGTGTGTGTGTGTGTGTGTGTGTGACCGTGTACAATATGGTTCTGGGTATTTGACGTCTGAGTTTGATTTAAAACTGAAAATGTTTTTGTCGTAAAATGCCAGCTGGTCACAACAAGTCAATAATGACGTAATATAGACTCATTCTTAATGGTTACCATAGTTTACACACACACACACACACACACACACACACACACCTACAGAGGGCGCTGTGGAGTCTTAGGTGACTGTTATCGATGCTGGACACACAGCAGGTTGTGCCTAAGGTGTCTGTGGATGTCTCATTATGAGGATGAGCTGATTTCACCTCATTGCATCATGGGAGTTTTCCAGCATATTGGAAGGTGGATGCTGCAAACGATTAGTCCTTTACTCGCCGTAGCATTCATCAGGTTTTTTTATGTTGCAGATGGAAGCAACTACAGCTGAGCTCCACACACGCACTCACAGATGTTATTTCCTCTCATCTTATCATGACTTTCCGAATACCAAACTTTGAAAACAATAACCATAAACTTCCTCCCCCACACACACACACACACACACACACACACACACACACACACACACACTTTGCTTTCCTAGTATAACTGGCCTTCCTGCAACCCAGTTTACAGTTTTGTCTAGCTAGCGGGTGTAATCCTCAGGGAGGTTTGTGTGGGCGGGTGATTCCTCTTCACTGTAGTCTCTCTCTCTCACACACACACACACACACACACACACACACACACACACACACACAGTGCCAGATCAGCTGATTTGCGTGACTCAGCCATGGTGTGTTTTATGCTCTCACCGATGAAAAGGATGTTTTGTCTTCCTGTAGAGAGATGCAAATCAGACAACTTCTGCTGCTTGACATGGAAATAAACTGTCATGCACACACACGCACACAAAATGATGTGAAGCTGTTAGAATAGATACAAAAATAAATGTCTTTTCGTCCCAGTGCAGACTTCCCCTCGACACCAATGCCTCGTTTAATCGTGACTGGAGGCTGATGGGTATTTAATTAACTGCTCTCTATTTGTTAACGAATGAGTGAAACTGTTAATCAACCCTCACAGAGCAGATTACGTGGACTGGATATAAACTGCAGTTCTTTTCGAGGCTCGGCCTCGTCCCTCGGTCTGCCCCGTCTCGTCTTGTGACCGCTCTGTAAAGTAGGTCTCCATGTCCTCTTCTGAACGGCTGTGAAGACACGGAAAAGACTTTAAGTGAACTCAGTCACGGTGTGAGTTTTGAAGTCACTCAAACGGATAGAACTAAGAGCTGTGATCGTAAATATAATGGTTAATAGATGTGACTTAAGAGTTAGACTGTGTAGTAATTTGTCTTGCTTCTCTTTGACGTTTAACTAAGTTCGTCGTCTTGTTGTGAGACTGTAGAGTAGAAGCCTGAGGTTTGGGACAAACTGCAGTCACAGCTGCAGAGGGTTAGTATGATTTCTTGCTGTAGAGCATCAGCTGAAGTGCACTTGTGTATAAAATGGGACACTGCAGGGAGACCGAGCTGCTGGAGGCACTTCAATGTAGGCTAAGTGCATGTGTTGTCTTACCTGCTGCTGCAGTGATCGTCACAATGCTGTGACGAGGTTAAATACACACACGGAGAGAGTGTATCACCTCTACTGCACAAATAAAGTACAACCCTTAGTCTTAGTCTGTTTACTCGTGTTGCAGGGCAGAAAGAGCAATAAACTCCTGGTAAAGGCTTACAATGATTCCAGCAAGCTTTACATATCGCATGTGAGCAACTAGGCAGTAAATGAGTCCTAACTAATGTTATCTACAACTATGCTTGGAGTCGGAGGGACTGTGGGCTGCAGGATTTTCTACGATAGAGATTGATGGGGAAATATTAGCGGATAAGCTACTGGTGGCTAAAAAGAGCAAGCTTGTGACCAGAAGCTATAGTAGTAAGACCTCCAGGTCAGCAGGAAGACGTCCAGTATACCTTTTTAGCTCCGTTTTTGGTCTCCACCAACTCCTGAGGGACACATCTGGTTCTCTAGCTGCTAAATTCTGCGCTGTGTTCACCAGCTAGTAGCTAACTTTGCTTGTCGCGCCGCTGTCTGGTGCAACTGAAGACGACGTGTTGAGAGCAGTGAGAGTGACCAACATAATTAGCTGTAAGTCACTATAAAGTCTGCAGGGTTGGGTGATACTTGTTTGTGGGTTCATCCCTTTCACATTCAAGTAGGAGAAACCAACAAAAGTACGCTAGATTTAAAAATGTTACCTAACCCGGAAAACCCAGCCCAGTGTTGCCAACGTTGAGACGTCTCAACCCTAGCTTTAATATAGAATGATTGAACATAGCGCCTTTTAAAAAAGGGTTTTAAAATACAATTCCAAATGCGAAATTTGTTGAAAATCCATTCATGTATTGACCGACTCACTGCTGTTCTCCAGCGATGTCAGTGCTCTCATTACTGCACATCTACACAGTAGGATCTATGTCGCCAAAAAGCCATCACTTCAACAGATACATGAAGCTGACAATGGTACAAAGTAGATTTCTGAAAGGAGCTTAACATTCCCTCTGTCACTTTGCTCACACACACACACACACACACACACACACACACACACACACACACACACACACACACACACACACACACGGTGTTGGAACCAGAGTCCCTGCTCTCTAAAGTAGCCCTCCACGATAATTAACACCGACTTTTGTTCCAGACAAATAAAGTGTGTAAAACAGGGAGGGACTGTCTGAGAAAGAAAGACAAGTGTGTGTGTGTGTGTGTGTGTGTGTGTGTGTGTGTGTGTGTGTAGGCTCCTCCTCGTTCCCTCCCTCATTCTCTCCCTCTCTATCTCCTGCTCCGTGGTGAATGTCAGCAGTGTGGAGTGAAGCTCTTGGTGTTCACACACCCTCCCAGTCAGTCAGCCAGTCAGTCAGGTTAACAAGTTGGGTTGGTCAGCTTTAGTGGTTTGAGTCAGACAGCTAGAGAGGTGTGTGTGTGTGTGTGAAGGATGTGTGTGTGAGGGAGGATGAAGCGAGGCCTGGATTGCTGTGGATGGATCCTCACCCGCTGCTGCTGCTGCTGCTACAACGGCACAGGTGGGACGTTTGTCTGTGTGTGTGTGTGTGTGTGTGTACGCTACCCGTGTGTGTGTGTGTGTGTGTGTGCGTGCTTGTGTTGCATAATGCAAACTTCCAAACTTGTAAACCATGCGTGTATGTGTGTGCTGTGGAATGAAGCAGAACTCAGGTTTCTGGCTGCCAGCATTCTCCACACATGTCAGCTGTGAGAGGGGTGTGTGTGTGTGTCAGTGTGTGTGTGTGTGTGTCCGTGTGTTAATGTGTGTGTGTGTGTGTGTGTGTGTGTCATTGACTGAATAAAAGAAGGGTTGACGAACCAAGAAATGGACATTCAGAGAGATGCATTACTGTTATGATGTGTTATGGTGCCACTGGAAACAGATTTGAATTTAAAATGAATTGTGAAACAGGAAGTTGTGGCACACACACACACACACACGCACACACACACACACACATACAGAGAGAGACAGACAGACACATGGAGAAGAGGACAGTTTCTTTCTTTGTCTCGATGGAGAATCTGATGTTGGATTGTGAAATCGGTTTTCCTGTAATTCAGTCAGCCGCTGCACAGGGTGTGTGTGTGCGTGTGCGTGTGTGTGTGTGTGTGTCTCTGGGTGCGTAGCAGGTTATGACAGAGCCTTTGGCCAACATCAAAGGATTATCCACTGGAGTCTTCATTGTATTAATTTTCTGAATTTCCCTACGAGCAGACAGCCGGCGTGGTTTCTGCTGAGTTTTGTGCCGAGCTGTCGGCTTTAGTTGTTGACTGTTTGTCACCAGGTTACATCCAGACATGATGACAAGAGGGAGGAAATACTACCGAGTAAGATCGAGCACTATCGATCCAGACTATCCTGCCTCAGATCAAGCGTAATGGATCTGTGCTAAAGACGTGTGTTGTTATGGATACCGATCTACTCTGTATGAATGGGCTTCGTAGATTTAAAGTTGTGCGAAACTTTGAGGTTAAGATTTCCGCCTCAGGTCCCGGTTCCTGCAGTCTTTACAGACCGGGACTGTGAGGTTCACTTGAGGGCAAGCGCTCTCCTCCACAGATGGGCAATAGAATCTGTCTTTTGTTGTTGGAGAAAGTCTCCAACCATCACAAAACATTCATATGTTTCTAGTCATTTTGGGTCAATTTAAAAAACTGCTCTGACAAACAACTTACTTGGTGGTTTAGGAAGGTTTTTAGAAAGATGTTCTGCTTTTAAATGACACAATGTATTTATTACTTGTTGCCTGTTTTTTAGTGAAAACTAAAAGACAATGGACTTTGGCAGAAAGTGAGACCATTTGCCGCCCAAAAATTTGTTTTTTGGTGCAAATTTGAAGGATTTAAAGGAACACTACGCCCACAAAATGATTATATATCAATTATTCGCCCGAGTTACATTGAATTTGTGAAGAAAACTTTGTTTTTCTCGCATGAGAACGAGACTTGAGACTTTGATTACAAACAAGTCTTCAAGAATTCAGAGTAAAATGACATGCGATATACAAATGATCATTTTAGAGATGAAGTATTTATTTTAAAGACATCTTATTCTGTTATAAACCTGACAATGCAGTTCAATTAAGAGAAAAGTTCTCGCATCACTCGTTAACCAATCGATGCTCTGAGGTAAGCTGAATCTTTGGAGTGGTTTTATTGTGTTGACCAGCACAAAGCACTGACTGGTTATTTAGTTTTTAGCCATGAACTGAAAGGAGTTAGGTGTTCCCTGCACTGTACCTTTAAGAGCACATATGGTGTGTGTGTGTGTGTGTGTGTGTGTGTGTGTGTGTGCAGGTTAGCATGCTGCTTGCGCTGAGCTAAAGTTTAACTCCACTCTGTGTGGACAGATGGTGGACTTTGAGACTGGAGTACAGAGTGGCATGTAGCTGAACTGGTTCCACTGGTAAAAGAGGTCCAAGATGATCGAGTTGGATGTAAATCTATGTGAGGACTTTTGATTTGATCATGGGAGAGGTCGAAGTCCCGCCCCTCTCCGGTGTCCCTCATGGGACCGTAACGATGAAAAACAAATGGTTTTTTTGTGCCAGGAATCACACACATGATGTCTTCCAATTTAAAAGTCACAAAGTCGGTTTGTTGTAGGATCATTTAGTTTTGTGTGAAGCCGCTCCGTGAACTACATCTTTAGTCTCACACAACTTGTATGTCAGCAACGCTGAGTCAGCTAATTAATGATGTCCCACGCACAGATTGAATGTCTTCTTACCTGACGTGTTTTAATCCTGGGACTCCCGGGATGCAAAAGAACCTGATCTGTTGTTGGTGCGAGTACGTCCTGTTACGCAATCACTCGGGTATCGGTGCTTCAAGAGAGAAAGTTATGACGTCACTTACGCAACTTTTGGGTGTTTAGTCTTTCTAATTACGTATTTTTCGCAGTTTTATACTTCAACAGTTTTACGTCAAAATGTGGCTTTTCTTGACCTGAAAAATGATCTTTTAAATTGACAAAAATCTAATCTGAAACGGGATTTAAAGAGTAGAGTTTAAGAAAGCCGGCAGTTTGTCTGCGTCAGGGAGAGAAATGTGCCTCCATCTACACTCCCCATTGTTTTAGCATTGAAGCTCAGCTGGTTAGACGGGTTCGACGCGTCTGTTACAACATGCATCTACACAGTCTGGTTGATATGACGAAGGGGGGGGAAGTCATTTGTTGCTGATGTAGCAAAGCCTTGGCTCCACTGCTTCATCGGCTGTGATTCAGTGTGTTCAGACTCGTCTGAGAAACAAGACTTTCAAACGTCTCACTCGTTACAGTCGGTCTGCGTGGTGCCAGTGATGGCAGCAGTGGAGAACAAGAACCAACGACTTCATTTGACTTCATCTTTAGAATCGGACAGCTCTCTCTGTCACAATGTATCTTTTCTTCCTCAATGGAGCTTTACTTTCAGTTCTCTTTACCAAGAGAGCAGCTTTTACTAAGAAAT
Source organism: Leptoclinus maculatus (assembly GCA_032191485.1). NCBI lineage: Eukaryota > Metazoa > Chordata > Actinopteri > Perciformes > Stichaeidae > Leptoclinus > Leptoclinus maculatus. Next base: position 532,863 of record JAVDOI010000039.1, on the reverse strand, counting down.
CAAGAGAAAGGAGGAGTGAAGTCTGAGAACGGGGGTTGACTTTGCTGCTGTCGATGGTATATATTCACGCTAATCCACTCGTCTACATTGGTGCCTGAAGTAAGCTGCACATAATCAAAAGCCAAGACTCCATAAGCTTGCATGTGAAAATGTAACAGTGTGGATGTTTAGTTTGGTCCTATCGTTAAAGTGGTGCCATAATAATTAGGTTATGATCTTGCTTCGTTTGTTTTTTGTTTACAGTAAAACTACCGGCCCAATTTTCATGAAACTTGAGTGGAAGTCTTTAGCGTAAGCTAAAGAAGAAGTCGTTTAGTTTTTCTCTTTGGTTGATGTTGTGAGATGGGGGTGGGTCCTGGCGGAGGTCTGCACTCTGGTTCTCACTCCTGACGCTTGGTCAGTGGCCCTACACTTCAGACTGTGACGCTTCATGTTCCCCTCTAGTGTCGGTGTTGGACGTGTCGTGGACGGCGTGTCAGTTTCTACTCGTTACATGCAGTCTTTTCAAAATAAACGTCCGCCTTGGCAGAGAGTTTAGGCACTATTTGAACTATTTGAGTGCCCTTGCAGTTGTCACTGTTTGTTTGCTTCGTCAGTGTAGTTACGTGTGTGTTCAAATATGTAAGGCACATGAGAGATATAGATATAGATATAGATAGAGAGAGAGATAGAGATAGAGATAGAGATAGCGATATAGATATAGATATAGATAGAGAGAGAGAGGAATGTCATCCTTCCAGATTACTGTCACTTCCTGTCATTGACACAAATGAAGCATGATGGGAAAGAGAGAGTGCGGGCTCCGAGAACGACAACTAGTTTTAGTCCTTTTAACATACTATATTTACAAATACTATACTACTTTAATTGCAATGCATTTTTCTGATTATTTTGCCATTCAAGTGCCGTTTAATCCATCTAGTTAATAGGAAAGTTAGCGGTAACTACTGTACCTGGACTGGTTTGGTAACTCACCTGGAATCGTGTGTGCGTGTCGAGCTCAGTGGGTCTGAGATTTAATACTCTCGTCAATAGAGCCATTCATAGACAAAATGTGTCCGTGTGTGTGTGTGTGTGTGTGTGTGTGTGTGTGTGTGTGTGTGTGTGTGTGTGTGTGTGTGTGTGTGTGTGTGTGTGTGTGTGTGTGTGTGTACTGTAATTACAGAATGAAACTGTGTGTGTGAGAGAGCGAGCGAGCGAGAAAGCGAGAACAAGACAAAAACCCTGTTCTGTTGCATTCAGACTGGTTTAGTATCTACAGACTGGAGGTCAGATCTGTGTGTGTGTGTGTGTGTGTGTGTGTGTGTGTGTGCGTGATTAAAGATAGTGAGTGATGGGGATTTTAACAGTAGACCGTCTGTCTTCCTGTCGGCTGCTGAACAAAAGCTTCCTTGTTTAATCTCACCTGACTTTGGCCGTCAGTGTGACACTGCTGTACTCGGTAGTACACATACTATTCAGAGTACTAACACTGCAATGCTCACTCCTTTTTTAAATGTCACTTCTTAAATGAACAGCTAGTGGCTGATGAGGAACACTGACCAATTCGAACGCAAGAAACTCGTTGCGGCCTCTAAAAGAAATAAGTGTAGCTTTGAAAGGTTTCACATGTGTTGTGTTCGAGGGCTGTCAGACTGACTGTAGCATTGTGTCACAACATTGTTGTGTTGGTGTGGGAGTGCTGCTGCCAGGAACACACAGAAGATGACATGCACACCTGGATGACGGGATCAAGAATGATAGTCAGGTATTTGATGTGTCATCTCCAACTCTTTCAGGACTTCCTGTCACAGAGACGGACGTGTGTTAGTTTTTTTGTCTTTGTTCAATAGTATGGAAAGGTGCAGCTGTTAGTCCCGCCTCCTCATCTGAGATTAGTACCTGTGGAATGTCTCTTCTGGAGATGAAGACACATTATTACAACTGGTGATGACATATAGAGGAATGTGTTTTGGGCCGTTGACTACAAATCACATGTACTTTACTTTACTGACGTTTCAACAACTGAACCACCTCAACAGCTGTTCCTGGCTGAGGGCTGCAGGAATGAGTCCTACATCTAGAAGATAAAATATAATTCAAGTGTTTTTGCTTATTTTCTGCAATAATCCAATGGAAAAATGCGTCCTCCCGTCATTCCTCGGTTGGTGACTGGTCAGCTCCGAGCAGCTGACGGCAGCACCCTGCGGTTCTGCTGCGTCATCTTTCTCTCTCGGAGCAGAAGTTCAAGCGGCGATGTCTTATCAGTCGGGCCCTGTTTGTGTGCGCTCGGGTCAGTAATGAGTTTCTGTCGTCAGCCGGTTGTCAAGGCCGACGTTGGTTCTGTTGAAAGCACACGCGCAGGTGAACGGGTGACCTATGACATGTTTGCCCTCTCTTAGAAACACATGACTGGATCCGCTCAATAGCACTTCAGGGAGTAGCCACTGAAGCGGCGGGACAGAGTGACGACAGGGAGAGAAGTGGAGCGCTGACAATCCTGCTGGTTGAGTGTTGTCTCGGTCTCCTCGTTCTCATCTTCGCTGGTCAATTAGTTTTCTTTAATCCCTCTGTATCAAATGCATGAAAGCAGGCTTTCTTTAAAATCAACAGACTAAGGTTGACTTGCTGCAATAGCTCAAGTTACCAATACCGCTTTGTCAAGGTGACAGATAGTGTAAAGTAACAAGTATTTTTCATTTGCGTGTTGTCTATTTGGAGTGGTGTCAAACACAGGGTGTGGTTGTTTGAGATGTCTTCTTAACCGCCCAGTTGTTTGTCCAGACAATTTAATATTTCGCCATAGGAATGAAATATAAACTGTTTTGTCCCAGTGCATGTTTGCCTGTGGGGCAGGTTGGACACTCTACATTGTTCAACTCCCAGACTGAAGGCGAGTTCAAGTTCAAGTGACAACTTAACAGCACAAAGAAATTCCTAACAAAGGTGTGCGTGTGTGTGTGTGTGTGTCAGTTCTCTTCCACTGTGGGTAAATTGCGTCGTCTTCACTGTTTTGCACATAGACTCAACGATATATAATAAAATGACGTGTCTCCACTTCTTCCCGCTGTACACAAGTGAAGCCAAAATATCTTCATTACAGAAGCTGCCATCTTGAGATTTTGACCTCATTTGAAGTTGGTGTGCATGGTAGTGATGGTGGGGGGGGGGGGGGGGGCTGCGGTATTGAGGCCACGCCCCCTCAAGTAAGTTAAAGTAACATCTCCTGTCTAATCACATCTGTCACACCTGCTTTTACAAATAACAAATTAAAACCAAACTTAGAAAAATACATTATGTAAGTAAACTGACAAAAAAACGGAAGTCCCATCCGCTAACATGGAGGGGGCGGGACTTATGACCTATACTGCAGCCAGCCACGTCGAGACGTTAGCGGCTTTGTTTTTAAAGGAGCCGCCCAGTTGTTTCCATCTACATACAGTCTCTGGTGTTTCACTACTGGGGTGCTGTGTGTTCACTGAAGTTGTATAGATACATCCAGTAGTACTACGTCTCCCTCCACCTCTCTGAGAGCGGATCATGAGTTGGTCTCATGAGAGCAACAGGAACAGAGGCACCTTCAGTAGCGCTGGGTGACCTTGGCTGCTGTTTTCAACAAAGTTTTATCTCAGCCTCACTGCTGACACGGTCTGATAACAACTAAAACAACAGCTTCCATTAACACATGCCTCATTAACCTGCAGTGCTCCACGATATGAAGGGAAAAGGGTGGGAGTCAATGTCAGACGGAAGTATTGGGAAATGTTTTTGTTTGGACAACGGTGTTTGAGTTGTGAAGCTTCATTTATTAAATGAAAACGTAAAATCACCCACTTTTTTTATTCAGTGAATTAAGAATATTGTTCAGTTAATATTAAATGAGGTTGAGATAAAATGGATAAAAGCGTAGTTGTTGCTCAGATGTCAACATGGCCGCTGTCACATTGCACATTGTTGACCTGCTCTGACTTATAATACTTCCAGGAAGTGAAAGTGATTTTTTTATCTTACAGGGAACATTTTTATAGAAATGACAGAATATCACATGCTTTTTTTTTTTGCCGCCTACAGCTCAACAACAGACATTTGTAGAGACAGTCAGATAAAAAGCACGAGCCATGAGGAGGGGAGGGCATGAACAGGGAGAGACGTGAAGGTAAACAAAGGGGGGGGTGGGGGTCCCCACGCATGGATAGTAGAGCAGGAACCCCTCAGGAGACACCGCCGACCCTTAACCTTTCATTTCCTGTCTGAAACAAACACCCGACACCACAGCACATAGCTCCCAGCTGTGTGTGAGTGCAGCTGATCCACCACACTCCTGACACATGACTGCAGCTTCTCACTCACACACACACACACACACACACACACACACACACACACACACACACACACACCAATGTTTTTGACTGGTGTGTATGAGCGTCGGCTTAAAGATTCACAGCTGCTAACGAACATATTATTAAAGCAGGAAAGAAGGAATTGATCTCCAGCAGGGCTACATGTGTCTGCAATGACAGCATTATCATATGTGTGACAGGAGAGCAGCTGCTAAACACATTCAGTTTTTTATTCATAGAAAGACTCATCTGGATCTCAGTTTCCTTCACCAGATTCAAAACATGACGCCGTGGTGCCTGAACATGATTAACAAAAGCACATGAGCCTGAACGGGGAAAAACAAGAGTAACGTTACAGAAATCTGCAGCTCATTTATGACATTTTTCGGACTGTTGCTTTTCAAAACAACATACTTTTTGCTCCATAAATAAAGACATCAACCAATCACAAGTCAGAACCAAGACGGTAAACTTTATTACACCTTTTAATTCTTACCTTTCACAATAAAAGCCCTAGACATAACATCTTTGCTGGCGCCCCCTGTGTGTAAAGGCCTGTATCCTAACCTCAACCACACCCATCCCTTCACCCAACCCCAACAGGGTCACGACTTTGGTCCCCAATTGATCGAGCGGTCCCCATAACTGGTCTTTAGTCTGAGAAGTTAGGAACACACACACTCTACATGGAGAACCAACTTCTTATGTGAAACAAAGCAACAAGTGGAGCTGGACGACATAAAGTCCTCAAGTTTCTTTATTTACCCTCAAAAGACCTTGAAGAACTTCATATCCTGTATTTTATCCTGAGCATTGACGAACGGAGCTTTAAGGGAAGTGTAGTTAACAAACATCCTCCACGGAAACCATGATTTCTAAATCATGTGGAAGCAGAATATGTACGGCTGACTGGCTCTTACTAAAATGTTAAACTTGTGATTTCTTTCAGAAAACTACCAGGTTAGCGGCTCCGATGGAAAGACCGAGTCCGTGACGAACCTTCAGCCGCAGCCGTCCCTCAACTCGCTGCAGTCCAGCTCTCCTGGACCCAAACGCTCCGGGAACACTCTGAGAAAGTGGCTGACCAGTCCGGTCCGCCGGCTCAGCCACGGCAGCTCCGTCAAGAAGCTCCCCAACAAGCAGAAGAAGACTGGTGAGACGACAACAATCGAAGCCACGGGAGGGCTTTGGGCATGATAACGTATCACTGATAGGTTCTAATAGATCTGTAGAAAGCAGAATAATGAGTCTTTACTGAGCAGAAAGAAGACTCTGATTGGATGCAAGTTGACACATTTCAAAGCATAACAGACATTTTTCCTTCCATGTAGCCATTCGTATCTGTTCATTTTAGTGCACTGTGAAAACCAGACTGGTATCATCATGTGATAATAACACACCTTTGACATAATTGTGGTTGATGTGACAAAACTACCAGTACAATTCTTCTAATGTCATTCTAGCAATATAAGAAAAGAGACATACGTCTTGCCAAATTTATTTGTATTGAATCTGTCAAATTCAACTTCGGGCTCTTCAAAACTCCCTTGATGTCTTGAATCCTCAAATCCAATGATGCCAGAGTGCATCCTTGTTGAGATATCTTTTTGATGTAATGAACTGCTTGATTGACAGGACCAGGAACAGGAAGAGAGGAAAGCAGGAAGAGTATTGACCCGGGACAGCCTGACCTTAACCAGCAGGATGACATAATCAGTGAGGTAAGCAGTGAGATTCAAGGAGAGCATGTTTCAAGTTATATGACCCAGAGTCAGATTTTCTCTGACAGGAAAATATGAACAACCTTAAAATGATAGCATTCCTTAAATTTGCTGATTGGTTGTAAATCTTACTTTTCTAATATATGAATATACCAAATGTAAATGGTCAAAACAGCATTAATTGGGCCTGTTGCCATGCAGAAAGATATGCATTACCATATCTGTTTTATGGTTGGTTATCTGTTCCTTATATACAAAGCCTCTGTAGTTAAAAGGTAATACATCTGCTCCTCCTCACCGGGGGGTTTGTAGAGATTTATTACATTTACGTAACAGACTGTAAACCGCTAAAGTTTGTCTCCCCGTGTGTCGGAGCTTTCTTTCTCTCTGACGCACACATACACCCACACACGCAAACTCATGATCAAACAAATTACTCGCTGATTACTCACCATTCAAAACTTCTGGACTTCTTTTTATGATTCGTGTTGCTGTTGTCAACATTAAAGAAACGTATCTAAGAAGAAGAAAAGTGTGTTCAACAGATCAATTCATGCTCGAAGCTGGTCTTCGTTTGTGCGCTGCAGGGGGAAGTGAGACAGCGTGAGTTTACTCATGAAAGAACTCCTCTTCACACAATATCCCTTCGCAGGTCACAATTAGGAGATGCAGCTTGAAGTTCTGTCACTTAAAGGGACAGTTTGGCTGTTTTTGAAGTGTGGTTGTATGAGGTACTTCTCCATAGTCGGTGTGTTACTACAGTAGAGAACAGACAGGAGCAAAGTAATGTACTGCTGTGGTCGTATTGTTATATTAAGAATATTTTCACAGCTTCAACCTCGTCGTCAGACAGCCAGAGCCATTAGCACCGAAGTTAAACAAAGATAGATCTACGGTTTTAAGTTCCTCCTCGGAAAAAGGGTCGTCTGAAGGCACGATCAAGCGGTAAAAACATACCAAATAATAATAAGAAATATAACTTAAACCGATATTGATTTTCTAGGTGTCTAAAATAGGGAAGTCTGTGCTGGTACTCCTCCAAACTATCCCTTCATTAACTTAACTCGGTCTAATTCAGCTTCAGAGTTTTATTCTAACAATCGACTAACTCATCGAGTCTGACCAGAACCACGAGGATTCATTCATCTGTGATTCATCACCACTTACCCAAACTACTTAAAATACAGCAAGACTCAGCATCGTCGCGCTCCGTTACTCATTCAAGTGTATCCAGAGGAAGGTTGACGTTTTCAAAAGCAGCTTGTCCAAGTTTGTTGAATAAGCGAGTTTGTCCAATAAGGTGTCTGATGACGTCGTAGAGAGACCTTTTCAATCACTTATCCTGCTCATGATGAATGATCGATGTTTAAAATGGACAGTTATGGGAAAAAAATAAGTGATTTTGACTCTCAACTCTGTCTGTGTGACCCTCCAGAGAGTCCACAGTAAGGAGGGGAACTTCCTCTCTAAGACCTCTGGGATGCAGAGCGGTGGGGAGGAGGAGCAGGACGAGGAGGCCCACACCCCTCTGCCTCCCCCCATGGAGATCATCAAGGACCCCTCGGCTCAGGACGACAAGGTGAGGGGGGGGGGGGAGGTTCTCCCGATGTTGGTCATAATGACGGACTAATGACTTGATGACGTCTGCTTTAAATATCTTCGTCTACCCACTAACTGTCAAACCTCCTGCAGCTTTGGCTTTGATATGCTTACTGATTAACATAGATCTTGTGTGCTTTGATATTCATTTGACTTCTCATTGGGTATAAATCCTGCAGTGTGTCCACCTGCTTTTCTCTCTTCTTCTGCATTTCTTTTTTCCCTTTTTGTTCTCTTGCTTTAACTCCTCTCTCTCTCTTCCACCTCCTGCCTTCTCTCCTTCACTTCCAATCTGTCTAACACAGCGTTTGCTTTTGATCCTCCTCTTCCTCTCTCAGTCTTCATCCTTGCTAACGTCTCTGCAGTCGTCCTCTGAGGTGCCCAGCGCTGCAGAGCTGGTTAGCGCCATAGAAAAACTGGTTAAAACCAAGATGGTGAGTGTGTATGATTGTGTGCATGCATTGGTCATACACACGTGCAGTTTTACAAATAGAATTTCTTCATAATGAGCAATGAGTGCACAACACCACCTGCCATCTCCATGAACCTTACATATCATGTATGGATCTTTTTGTGTTTATTTTACCAAATTAAACACAATAGTGAATGTGTGTAGTGCCGACCCATGAATGTACAGTAGAGTGGGTCGATGTGAATGTGTGTAATTAGGAAAAGCAGGAGTTGTAGTTTGTTTTTGTTAAATCAACACAGGTTGTTCCTTATAGCCAGTAAAGACCAGGCTCCTGCTGCCCTCTGCTGTCATGAAATTATCTCATTATTCTGATGTTGGTTTTTACCTGGAGTTATTGCTTATTGGGCGTCTTAAAGATTGAGGGTGTTGAATGTTGTTCATATTGTAAAGCCCTCTGAGACAAATCAATAATCCTGGTCCAAATCAATAATTGGACTTGATAGAGGATCATTTCTGTGCTTTCCTGAATCTGACTAATAATTGTGAAAAGGGGGGAAAAAAAGATTGAATCCACCTCTAAACACTGACCTCCTGTCTTCAGACTCTGGAACCAGGAGCGTACCCCGGCTTCTCCCCTCTCACTCCACCAGAGCAGACCACCCCCGTCCAGCCACGAAACCCTGAACTGGAGCAGAGAGCCAAAGCAATGAGAGGACGGATGTGAGTACTGTAGAGTATCATCACTACTGCTGCTGCCGTTAGGTTTACTGCTACAACTGGTTCTATTTCAAGAACTACGTCTTCTATAGAAGGGAATAGGTTCTACCCTCTGAAAGGGTTGCAGATGAAACCTTTAGAAATAGTTCTACCATTGGGGACAAGCCGAAGAACCCTATGTGGCTCTGGTTAGCATCATCATTTCTAAGAACGTACTATTTCTTTTTAACGCCACAACCATCAGGGCACAAGTCCTTGTTGACAGTGATAATGTTTCCTCAGCTGATTGCACCGTTTGTTCTGCACAGGTTTGTCCTCAACGAGCTGATTCAGACGGAGAAGGACTACGTCAAAGACCTGGGCATCGTGGTGGAGGTGAGACAACATCTGTGATTATCTGAGCCTGATCATCTTGTGGTTGTCTTTCTCATTGTTTATCTCAGCATCTACTGTAATTGACTCTTCAAGTCCCGCCCTTCAAACGCAGTCTGGCCAATCATAGTGTAGTATCGTCCAGCTCCGACCTGGTTACACTCTGATCTGTAGCTTTAGCTTCTATCTTTATCTGTATACCTGTTGTTGCTGCTGAATCAGTTTGACATCTTGGCAGCTTGACAGTGTGGTAACAGGGGGGCGGGGCTTATCAGTGGGTCATTTGGTAAGTTTACGATCAGCACAGAACCTCTGAATGTAATTTTGATATGAAAAAGGCCAATAATACAATGTGCAAGTAGTCCCTCGGCACAACAGTCCCAGCTAGATGTAAAATATTTCAAGTTGTCATCACTAGCTGAGCAGAGCATCCTCAACATGCTGACCCTCTTTGACCCTGCAGTGCTTCATGAAAAAGATCGAGGACAGGGGCGTCCCCGACGACATGAAAGGAAAGGACAAAATCGTCTTTGGGAACATCCACCAGATCTACGACTGGCACAGAGAGTAAGTTCAACGTCGGTGTCCAAAGAGACCAAACATGGGCTCAGTTGTCCCGTTTGTAACGTCCCTCTTCTGTCTCTGTCAGCTTCTTCGTCGGAGAGCTGGAGAAATGTCTGGAAGACCACGAGCACCTTCCTGAGCTCTTCATCAAACATGTGAGTTGGAGCACTGTGCGGTGATGAGGATGACTTTGTACTATTCAAATGTGTTTGACCTGGATGATCTGCTGTCTGTGTTATTGTTACAGGAGAGAAGACTCCACATGTATGTGGTTTATTGTCAGAATAAGCCGAAGTCAGAGTTCATTGTAGCAGAATATGACACCTTTTTTGAAGTAAGTGATATTTTGGCTCTTTATGTTCTTGTGGTATTAGTTGTGTTCGGTTTTTTTTTTTGGCAAAACAACAAAAGTTTGAAGTTGAAATGACTCTATAAGCGTATTATCATATTGTTTCTGTAGCTGTTTTATTGCATTAAAGTTGTTATTTTAGCCGGTGTATTTGATATTCAACTGACCAAATATATGAAGAGAAACACAAATTAGACAACTGTAAAAAAAAAAAAAAAAAGAAGTGTTCTGATGCTGTTGGTGTTTTGTCTTCCAGGGAATCCAGCAGGACTCCCAGTCCAGGTTGTCCATCAGTGACTTCCTCATCAAACCAATCCAGAGAATCACCAAATACCAGCTGTTGCTGAAGGTATCATGTCTTTTATTTTGAATCATTTAATTTAATGAACAACATAGTTCCTATAGTAGACCTCTTTATTCATGTGACACATGCTGTGTGACGTTCAGGGCACAGTGATGTATTGAAACTGTAATGAGCTGAATTCACAGCGTGTTAAAGTAGCGGTCATGTTTCTCCTCCTCAGGACTTCCTGAAGTACAGCTCCAAGGCAGGCATCGACTGCGAACAAATTGAGGTAAAATGACATGCGTTTACAGCCCTGTCTGAATCCAGGACTTATGTAGATTTATTTTGTTTGTGTTAAAGCCATTAAAGGTTGATGTTGGTGGTCTGTTAATGCTCCCACTAACCAACCATTTAGTCCAACCTAAGAGAGGGACACACTCCTGAAATGAGCACACAACACCTGATTTAAACTACTCTCTCTGGCTCCTACAGAAAGCAGTAGATTTGATGTCTCAGGTCCCTAAACTGTGTAACGACATGATGAATTTGGGTCGGCTGCAGGGATACGAGGTACGTTCACTTCCTGTTCTGCTGATTAACAGCAGGTTTGCTTTCAGCCCAGTACACCCTCCACCTGTTCACGAGCATTGGGTTAATTGCGTTGACCGATCCATTTCCTCTGCAGGGTAAACTGACCTGTCAGGGCAAACTGCTGCAGCAGGAGACCTTCTTTGTAACCGAGCAGGACACCGGCGTCCTGTCGCGCTCCAAAGAACGACGAGTCTTCCTCTTTGAACAGATCGTCATCTTCAGTGAGCTGCTGAGGAAAGGATCGTCCACGCCCGGGTACCAGTTCAAGAAGAGCATCAAGGTACGCAGAGGATGGGGTTCCTTTTCTGGGGGGATAATGTTAAGAATGCACATTTTTAAAGGGTAACTTAACACTAAATTCACTTGTTGAGTTAGTAAATCGCATGTGCAGCCAATCAAAAACTGAGTAGCTCTAGTAGCTCTACGGCCTGTGGTGAGAAGCTGTATATGAGCTCGGTGGTTCTGGAAGTAAATCTGGAAGACTAATTAAACATCCGAACTGTTTAGACGAAAAAAACGGAAGACATGAACATAGTTAATTTTGATTTGTGTAAACTAAGCTTTGAGCTTGCCCTCTCACCACCTCCCCCCCCCCCCCCCCTTCCCACAGTTATCCTACCTGGGTCTGGAGGAGAGCGCGGACAACGATCCCTGTAAGTTCGTCTTGTCGTGTCGCGGCTCGTCGGAGCGTTTCACCCTGCAGGCCGCCAACGTCGACATCAAGCAGGTCTGGGTCCGACACATCCAGGACGTCCTGGATGCTCAGAGCAACTTCCTGACTGGTGAGAAAGCACACACACACACACACACACACACACACACACACACACACACACACACACACACACTTACAATATTCTCCTCTGAAGCATGACGTCCCCCAACGATGTTGACAAACTCGCTGCCGGTCAGACTACTGTGTAATATGGGGATGTTCCTCTCAGCTCAGTCAAACACTGTCACTGTCTCTGCTTTCCAAAGTTCCTCTATTCTTAATCTTTGTACTTTTATGCTCTAAAAAAAATGCATTGCAGCTCTCCAGTTTCCCATTGAGCACCAGAAGGAGAAGGGCGGAGCAGGCAGCAGCGCCTCGCTGACCAGAAACTGCTCGTCCCCGGGGAACCGGCCCTCCGTGACGTCTCACAGCCGCCCGTCCTCGGCGGTCGGGCTCGGCGACAAGGAGGCGGAGCGAGGGAGGACCCAGATGAGGGTGTCCACCTCCAACGGCGGGTCGACATGTTTCGAGTCCAGGGTGAGTTCCTGTGAACAGCTTGGACACGCGTGTTGGAGGGGGAAGTGGCTTGTTGGCTTTCAGTTTGTTCTTAGTATATTTGTGATTTTCAGTCTGGATGATGTTTCATGATTATTAGCAATTTCAGAAAAGGCCGAGATCCTCAGGGTCTAGATTTAAACACACGGCTCCTTTTCATTTTCCACTTTTATAGTGTAGAGCAAGCCGTTAACCGAAGACTGCAGCAGACAGCTGGTCAACTAGGGCATGAAGCACTCTTTTCTTCCTTCATTCTCTCTGCTCAGCTACCTGTTCCCTAAAAGCCAAGGTTAAAATCTGGGCTACTGCAGGTGTAGCAGCACACTGTGTTGGTTTATATATACACATACCAAGCTGTTCTCTTTCTGGCCTACTTTGACTGAAAACATGCTTTACAGCCTGCCGAGCTCGACATCCAAGCACCTTGACCCTCTTCAAGGGAGAAATGTTCCTGAGAACAAGACATTTAGAGTGTTTTAATCACAAGTTAAAATGACACTGAACAAAAATAGAACTGACTACAGTCTTTGAGGCTGTATAGTCTGACAACCTCTAAAATTACGACCTATACTGTAACCAGCCACCAGGGGGCGGTCAAGATGTTTTGGCTTCATTTTTTTTAGAGAAGCTGCCATGTCATTGGCCGTTGCCGTCTTGGCTTTTTGCAACCAATGAATGGAAGTTACCATATTTGGGCTGTGGAGGAGTGATGGTAGCAACCTGTCAATCACTGTGTAGCCCCGCCCTAAAGCATACCCTGCTTCATGGTCTATTTGACTCTAAATGGACCATCATTTACTAAATGAACATCATGCTGTATTGAAGAAGACTTGAAACTAGAGATTGAGACCATAAACTCATGTTTACAATGTTTACTGAGGTAATAAATCAAGAGAGAAGTAGAGTCATTTTCTCATAGACGTCTGTACAACCAGAGGAGTGTGCTATCTATTATTTAGTAGAGGTCATCAACTGGTTGGACTTCAAATCGTAGGACTACTTTTGAAAAATCTGACTGTCATTGTTTTTCCTCCTCCTCCTCCTCGGCTTTGGCCTCCCGCTGCTCCTCCTCAGGTTAGGGTCAGCTGTAATGTCATCCAACCCACATAGACTCACCTTAACCTTGTCCTCAATTGTCCTCATCCTCTCTCCGTCCGTCATTTCTTTTCTTCGGTCTCTACCTGCTCTCCCCTTTGTATGTTTTTTTCCTCCTCTCGTCTTCTCCCCTCTGTCTCCTCCTCTCTTCGCCATCCTTTCCTCTTCTCCTCAGGGCTTTGACGGCGGCTGTAACGGCGTCTCCTCCACCATGTTGGTCTCTCAGGACTACTCGGCGCTCAAAGAGAACGAGATCTGCGTCAGTCAGGGAGAGACGGTCCAAATCCTGGCCACCAATCAGCAGAACATGTACCTTGTTTACCGGCCGGCTAACAGCCAGTCGCCGGCCGCAGAGGGCTGGGTGCCGGGACACATCCTGGGCCCGCTCACAAAGCCCATGAAAGACTCTTCTTCCACTTCCTCCTTCCCGGCGGCGGTGGCCGATGCCAACAACATCAAGTAAGTCCCCCCCACCCCCCCCCCCCCCACCCAGCACTTCTTTACCTGCAGACAGACGCACTTCTGGTTGGGCTTCAAACCAAGCACTCGGATTGGAGGAGAGATTTGAAGTGACAAACTCTTGCCTACCCATTTTTTTTGTTTGTATTTTAGAACCAGCTCCAATTCCTAACCCCTCCCTCCCTCATATACTCCCCTCCTACCCCTCGCTTTAAAAACGAACTTTGGATCTCACAGGAGACGTCTTTTCTTTTTCTTTTTTTTTTCTTTTAACTCCTGACTTTGTCTTGTCGCTCCTCGGAGGTAAAATGTACAGAACTGGTCTCTTTACGGTGCGTCAAGCTGCTGCAGTGACAGTTTTATTTCTCAGCCATCGTCTCTTGACGGTTCTGTGGCAACTACACGAAAATGGATTTCAGGTTTGCAACCGAGCTTAAACACACACACACTGATACCTTTCCATGTAATCGAGTACTGAGGATTTATCCCAGAGAAATAGACTGGATAGAAAATCTTGTAACTTGTAGCTGACTCTGGATATCAGAGAGAGAAAACCATTGACACTCATGTGGAGCTAAAACCGGACTCTTATTTCAGTTCCTAACACCCTGCTTTTTCTTTTTGTATATTTTTTTCTTTTTACTGTTTTTTGAAAAGAAAAAAAAAAACTCACCTGGGGCATTCAGGTGGACTCCGCCCCGTTCTCCGCAGTGGAGAAGATTTATTTTGTTGTCTGTGGCAATTTATACACAAGTTTGTGTTTATTCCTCTTGTTGTTGTTTTTTCTGCCTTGTTAATTATTATTTTATTTTACACACAAAGTGGGATTTTGTTTCCTCCTTCCAGTTGATTTTGTTTATTATGTCGGCAGTTCACTGTACAAATTTTTTTTTTTCGACCGAGGCTCTAGAACATTCCTGTTTAAAAAAGAAAAAAAATCCCTTTTGCACTATTTAAGATAAGAAAAAATATGAATGAAGTCAGGCTGTGCAATATGTTGCGTTTAATGGCAACGGTCAGCATTGTACTGTTGGTAGTCTAATACTAATGATATTAAATGTATTTTAAATATGTAAAATAAACCTTTTGGACTTGAGCATGAGTTAGCAAAGCGACGTGAAGGTGAAGTTGTTTTGTTCTGCGGTAGGCTGAAGATGATTGTAGTTTTTAAAATTTGTAAATAAACTACAACAGCAAACGTTAAACTGAGCGGTCTGCCTGCTTCTGTGTGCACTTTCATACTATTAGATGGAGCTCCTCTATTTAAAGGGCCAGTGTGTAGCATTTTGGGGGACCTATTTGCATTTTTATAACTGTTTTTATTAGTGTTTTATCACTTCATATCTAAATAAGAAGTATATCCTCTTCACGGAGTCCGCCATCTTGTGCCGCCATGTTGCTACAGTAGCCCAGAACAGACATACCAAACACTGGCTTTAGAGAGCCTTTTTGCATTTTTATGTTACCTGAGGGCCACCGTAGATCTCCGACACGCTTGTGAAACTGCGGCAACGTGAGCCCCGGAGTGCGAAACCGTGGTACCGCCAGTCTTGGAAAGGGAGGAGCGAGCGGAGGGGTTTTCAGTCGGTTGCAATTTGCAACCACACCGCTAGATGCAACCAAATCCTACACACTGGCCCTTTAAGACGAAAGAGAGAGATTTAGGGGTGAGGGGACAAAAGGTGTTTGCTTTGAAGGAAAATGACACAAACATAAAATCGTCAATTATTAAGGTTATTTTTTATTTTATTCAAGGTAATATTATGTCTATCAAGGATACTCTTCAGGAAATTAGACTGAAAGTGAATAGATGAATTATTATTTAAGAAATTATTTATTAAGAATTTTTGACTATTTTAAGTGTAACAGCACTGAACACGAGAGCAACAATTATTGTCTGCACCTTTTCCCTGTATAATTTCAGCTTTTTGTATTTGTTGTTATTGTAGTGACATTTCTTTTAACCTTGTTTGTTTCAGTTTTTACTAACATCAACGGTTTGACACTCCACAGAAGGTACAGACTTGAAATATAAATTCCAAAAGTTTTGAAAAGGTGAGAAATTAAAGGAAAAAAAGCGGCTGCATTTTGCTTTGTCAGTTTTTCCAAAACAAAGGAACATTTATTTTTTTGAACATTGAATTTTCACGAGTCTACAGGAGACACAAGTGTGAACTTCAGGTGTGATTCTTGACGAACATGTGTTGTCTCCGTTTGTGTGTTGGATGAAGGTACAGTATGTTACTGTTTCTCTCTCGTCTCACTCTTTCCTCCAATCTAACTTTATTTCCATCTCAATAAAGACTGACCAGTGTCCTTCTGTCCCTCTGTCCTTTCTCTCCTGTATCTTAATGGACCAGAAGAGTCTGGCTGCAGCTTCAGGCTACAGCAACCCCGTCAGGACCCTCTGCTACAACACACACACACACATTTAGACTGTACAGACATACCGACAAACATAATAGCAACAGAGGAATTTGAAATGAGAATATATCATAATATATAATATTTTAAAACATTGTTAAAGAGAAATTTTAGGAAGCATCCTGTCCCAAGCTTTTTAATTACAATTAGCGGTTTCCACTGTAATTATAGAAAACGTTTAACATTTAGGTGGCAGAAATAAGCTTCCATATATCTGTAAGGCTAGCTAGTTAGTAGAGCTTGGTTGTATTTATTGTGTTGTAGCCTTTAACAAAACATTTTTAAATTGAGTAGCTGTGTTACCTTACTAGCCTATTAAAGTTGTTTGCTAGCATGCTAGGCTACCATCTTTGTGAGATAATATCTGTAGGGCTGCTTAAATAGCAGCATGCCAACGTTTTTTCCATGCAAATGTTAGCATGCTAATACTAATAAAATAAAAACGCAACATAAACATTTCCAGGACTTTATTCCTTTGTGTGTATAAATACAATGAAAATACAAAGATGAGAAGTGGGGCATAATAGAAATGAATGCATAAGAGGTATTAAACTCACAAAACATGACATGTAGCATTCCTCTCAGCCACTTGATAGCTACAGAGGGTCCTGAGGAAGTCTGGACGGCCGTGTTGCCTCTGCAGCCAGACTTAGCTGGACACCGCTGAGCTTCTCTCTGATTGGCTGGTTGATGTTTCTCGTTCCTGTACCGAACAGGAAGTCTCTGTCATGGAACACACTGCGTGCCCGGAAGCGCGCTGAAGCCAAGGACGTCTCCTCGTTGGGGGTCAGAGGTCCGGAGAACGGCCTCCTCCGTAAGCCCAAAGAAAGCACGCCCCCTCCCCCTCTCGCCTCCCCAGCCACCAGGCCGAAGGGCAAAGTGAGTAAAGCAGGCCGACGGCGCACGCTGGTGATGTCATGTGTGTGCCGAAACCCCCTCACCTGCCCCACTTGGTTTTTAATTTGTCTTCTTAACCCATGTGTGTATGCACGCAGTAACACAGTAGTTTCTGTGTCTTTATTTGAATCCGGCGGTGGTTCTCAACCTGCAGCTGACATTAATTCAAACTGTTATTTACTGTGCTGCTGGGTTCAGTACATTTTTTGTATTTATGGTTCAGGTAGTGGGCAAAAGCACTGTGACTGGCCAGCCAAAGCACAACTTCAGGTTTAGGTGTAACTTTCAAATAAATTAGCCATGTTTGTATCCAATATATCTATTTATTTATATTTATCTATTTCTTTTGTTATGTGTACTATGGCTTAATTTCCTGGTGAGAACTTAACTGGTAACATGCTACCTCACGGTTACCGTACACAATAGCCTGCCAAGCTAGTCCGCTTGCTAACTGGCGAGAACTATCAAGCTAGCCAGTGACAACCTTGATGATCGGCACAATCGAGATGGGTACAGTAGCAATTTACCTTTCTCTAAGCCCCGCCCCCGGTGCTTAGTCCCTGCATAAAAAAACAAAAGAGCAGAGCTGGCCCGATGCTACGCTGTGATTGCCCAGTCTGCATTAGTTGGGCGGGACTTGGCAGAGCCAAGTTTTGCTTTAATGTTCTCAAAACAATTAGGCAATACGAAACTTATCTATGGGCAAATCCACCTGCAGTGAATTTATTCCAGTGCACAAGTTATAAATGCTAGTGTGAACAAACCCTAAGCTCAAAGATTAGTGGGGACAGTTTTAAACACGGTAAAAACAGAAACATGGAAATGAAAGATTAGACGGTTGAGAACCATTAAACAAGAACACTGCAAGTTTTATTTTAATCATTTTGTTTTACCCCAAACCCTCAAATGCACTGATTGGAAAATAAAGTGATTTATTTTTGTGTTTTTGAGTTGTGATTTATTTATCCCTCCTTGTGCATGGATAGATAGAGGTAGAATCCACTGAATTATTAATTTAAATTTGATTTGAAATTAGTTTTGTTTGCTGTGCTAACTAGTGTTTTCTGTAGTGGACTAACATGGTGGAGCTCTGGAGTGTTTTGTGTGTTTATGATGTTGACAGGTCATGGTGTTTTTTCAGTCATGATGTAGGATTATATGATAGTTGCTGTTTCAAAGTTAAAACACTTAGATGCTAAATGCACAACCTTTTTCTGTATCTTTTCCTTTTTATACCCCCTGTTTTGAATATATGAAAAACATTTCAATAACTGTGAATATCAATGAGACAATCTCATAATGGTGACCAGTCAGATTTACATATGCAGCTTTGAGCCATCTCTGGTTTTAGTGTCGTCTCCAATTATTTGTGTCAACAAAAGAAATGCAATGAATGAGAAAATGGATCCTGCTGAGTGCAATACAAACATTTAGATAGAGATCCTAGACTGTATGTTATATTGTAGATAGGATCTGGTGCAACAATAGATTTTTATTTTTTAAAGCTTCTTGCAGCCATTTTTGTAATTTAATGAATCCCAAAAATCTTATTCTGGTGGAGGGTGAGATGAGCAAGCAAGCATACCTGAGACACCTGTCGGCCAAGCAAACACCCAGAAACCACCATCAAAATATTTTTGGAAATCTTCCTTTCCTCTTCCTCTGCTCTTTCCTCACTGTCTGCCTCACTCCCTTGGAGTTCCCCTTTCCCTCATTTCCTCTCCGATTATCCCCTTGTTCTTCTCTTCCTTTTACACAATTTCTTCTCTTCCTTGCTTCCTTTTTACTCGTCCCTTATTCCCTACCCCCTTTAAATCCCACATCTTTCCCATTTTTCTACTTTCCTCTTGACCTCCTCCTTCCTCCTACATTCTCCACCAGGATGTTCACACTTCAGATGAGTCGGACTGTGACGATGACCTTGACCCCAAAACAGGCATGGAGGTACGCACACACTATTATTTATTTAAAGGACTTGCATGGAGTTCCAGATTATTTTTCCTTGGAAAACATCTAAAACAAGTGGACAGCTTTTAAATATTGGTGTCGACAGAAAAGACACAACTACAGTATTATGTTTAAAATATAACAAATAATGCAGTTACAGATTTTATAGGTATTATGTTAAACTAAACCTCAGCTAAACATTTATCATTGACCTCATCTGTTTTCCAGCTTCTCAACCCAAATTTCATCCAGGAAGGTAAGAGACGCATGAGGTCATCTGAGTCTGACTATCATCAAATACACAAGTTTTAGATTCAGACAATGCAGTTTCTTCGTGATAGATAGGTGAACGATTTTTGATCTTGTAATACTTTTTTTGTCCACAAGAGGCTGAAGTGAACCATTACCCCTAAATGTTCTAATTAGGACTAAAATCATTCATGTTTTATTCCAGGTGAGTTTTCGGTTACATGACCTGCTAAAACACAATATATGTACCTTGTGTTTAAACCCACCTGGAAGAAAACATGAATGATTTTAGTCCTGTTTAGAACATGTGGTAGTCTTGCACCTCACTCTCTTGTTTTACAACTCCTCTCAGGGCTTTCATAGTGGCTCCTGCACACACCTCACCAGCTGCAGAGCATACTTGCAATATACATTTTTAGGAACTACAGCATTCCACAAAACTTAAAATCGGGTCGCCTGCATGCCTGCTTGATATTCTGAACATTAGAAT
This sequence comes from Leptoclinus maculatus, assembly GCA_032191485.1. Lineage (NCBI taxonomy): Eukaryota > Metazoa > Chordata > Actinopteri > Perciformes > Stichaeidae > Leptoclinus > Leptoclinus maculatus. The sequence continues at coordinate 513,099 of JAVDOI010000039.1, read as the reverse complement.
CAGCCCGATACACTATTCTGATTCCCAAAGCTGGGCTGCTTACTGGGCCCAAGTCCTCATCCCCAATGACTATCCAAATCTGGCAGCCAAAGCAGGATGACAATTTAAACAATCTAGTGCCTGCCAGAATTAGGAATGACTTTGCTGGTTATCTGTTGTGCCTAAATACCACCACAAAGTTGAGGTTTGCTGGTATAAAATGATAGGAATGAATGAATGAAGCCAGAGGGCCACACTGTGTTTTCAAACCCCCTACATAGCCACGTCATGGCCCAATGAAGAGAATTTGCTCCCAATCTGAAGTACACATTTAGAAATATACAGTATATTACATCAATTATACGTAAAGTACATTTCTTTAAAACTATAAATTGGAGTATTTAGTGACGTGTTTTCCTGCGTGCAGTGGCTCCAGAGTTCCTCGTTGCTCTGTCAGACGTGGTGTGTGCGTTCGGGGAGACTGTGGTCCTCTGCTGTAAAGTCTGTGGACGACCCAAACCCTCCGTCACCCTGAAGGGCCCCGACCAGAACCCAGTGACCAGCAACAACCGCTTCACCATCGACATCAGGTAACGGCAAGTGCATGTGTGTGAAGTCTCCTTCGTTCTGTAGTCGCTCTAATTCCTACACTTAACTTTTCTGTCCGTCCTGCTTCCATGATTTCTTCCCATCATCTTCTCCCGCTTCCTACTATTTTTTAATTCTACTATTTGTCATTTTCTCCCTTTCATCTTTCTTTCCTTCAAATTCCTACTCCTCCCTTTCTTCTACTCCATCTTCTTCAACCCCTTCTTCTTCCTCCTCCTCCTCTCCAGGGATACAGGCGACATCTTGTTGAAGATCTGTAACCTGATGCCTCAGGACACCGGCATCTACACCTGCGTGGCCGTTAACGACCATGGCTCTGCCTCCTCATCCGCCTCCATTAAAGTGCAAGGTAACTGTCATGATTTAAAAGGAGCATTTCACCTTCATCAAATGGTAACTTTAGTCAGCACTTGACTAATAATGATTAAAGGAAGATTTTAGTTTTCTGGAATAGTTTAAAAAACTTTCATTTCAAAAAGAGTTAATTTCAGTCAAAACCAGTGGTTTGCTGACCATTGTGTGTGTGTGTGTGTGTGTGTGTGTGTGTTTTCCCCCCCCCATCTCCTGCAGGTATCCCAGCAGCCCCTGGGAGACCGGTGGCCCAGGAGGCCAGCAGCACGGCGGTGATGATCCACTGGCCGCCTCCGGCTTCATCCGCTCACTGTGCCGTCAGCAGCTACACTGTGGAGTACAGGCAGGAAGGTGTGTGTGGGGAACCAGGTGGATTTTATGTTATATGCAAAGAGATTAAAGGTATAATATGTAAATTTACGGCATTAAAATGTCTGAAAATGACAAAACCTATATGTTGTGTATATCCCAAATGTTTTTCTAACCCAGAGAAATCTGTAATTTTAATCAAGGTAACATGTCAGATCCCCTTACTGCACGCATCAGTGTCGTTGATGCCTGTCTGAAACGGCCATGAATTGACTTATTATCCAGTTTTAAACCCTTGGCTGCAGAAAATTGCAGTTTACGCATTTAAACCATTTCACCTCTCTCGCCCTCAGACTCGTTGCTCTGGCAGCAGGTGGCCAGCAGCAGAGAGGAGTGTGTTCAGATCGACGCTCTGATCCCCGGAGGTCACTATCAGTTCAGAGTGCGAGCCTCAAACCGCTGGGGGGTCGGCCCGCCGACCGAGCCCTCAAATATGATCACACTGCCCAGCAGCAGTAAGTCTACACACACGCACGCACGCACGCACGCACGCACACACACACACACACACACACACACACACACACACACACACACACACACACACACACACACACACACACACACACACACACACACACACACACACACACACACACACACACACACACACACACACACACACACACACACACACAATCGTATTTGTGTATAACTCCTACCAGCCTAATCATAATCCTAACTCTTACCCTAACTTTAAACCAAGTCTTGACACTAAAATGTAATGATCTGCAATATGTCCTCTTAAGGAAGGCGAGTCCCTGTGTCAAACGATTTATGTCCCCACAAGCCATGAAAACACACACAGTTCCATAAAGTGAGCACAAAACCTGTTTTTCCTAAGAGAACATCTTCAAATGAATAGCAAAAAGTTTTTTGTTACCTTTTATACAAGAGTGAATGATGGATATTAACCTGATGTCTTTGTATTAAGGACATGGTTAGCTTAGCTTAGCATAAAGGCTGGAAACGGGGGGAACAGCCCATCTTGCCCTTTCCAAAGTGAAAATAGTCAACCAACACATCTAATGTGTATTTGTAAGAGGTATTTTCTTTGAACAGAAATATAAAAACAAAATGTTTGACTTCAGGGAGGATTACATGTTTAGTTTAACAGAGCCAGGCTAACCGTTTCCCTGTGGCTTTGTAGTCTTTATGCTAAGCTAGGTTAACCGTGTCCTGATTCCAGCTCTTTTACGGCCAATGTTTATTTTGAATGTATTGCCACACTACACTGTCTAAAACCATCATAATAGTACAAACTATTTATAGATCAAAGCAGCTTACAGTAAAGCCATATCCACAGTTTATCAAACTAAAAGTCTAAATTCCCGCTAACCCCGAGAGATTTTTATTACAACATTCAGGAAAGTGTCGGACAGAAAACATTTTATACTATTGATGCATAGAGGGCGGCACAAGAGAAAAGCTCATGTAGTGTTGAAAATTAAAAGTGTCTTTAAATCCTCTGCTCTTTCTCTGTCCAGACTCTGGATACGATGGAACTGGGATCCAGTGGAAAGAAAACTTTGAGTCGACCTACTCTGAGATCTGTGAGATTGGAAGGTACCCAGTCCCAAGTTACTGAGTTTCACAACCCATACTAGCTCAGGTGTTGATAGGTTTTTATGTTTTTTTTAATTCAACCTCTTGTCTTTGTTTGTGTCATCAGGGGACGATTTTCGGTGGTGAGAAAATGTCTCAACAAGTCTACAAAGAAAGAGGTAGGGCACCCCTGACAGAATGACTTCATATTATTAGAGGTATTGCTTTTTACTGGTCAGGTAAGTGTTTCGGTGTTTCGAGTTACGGTAAGTCGATTTCTGTGTTCTTCTTTTCAGCGATGTTCAAATTCAAGATTATAATGAAGTTTTTGTTTTTCAGTTTAAATAAAGTTAATTCTATTTATTTTAGGTTACAATTAAATGTGATTTTGATATATCATAGGTGGAAACTTAGACTGCAGTTTGGTCTATTTTGGGGTTTCCAGATGCACGTACAATTTTGTTTTAAAATTGCAGTAAAGTATATGGTATTACCAGAATATTAGTGTTAATTTTCAGATGCTTTGAGATCATTTAAAGGTACAGTGTGTAGTGACATCTAGCAGTGAGATTGTAACCAACTGAATACTTATTCTGTTCAGGTTGCGGTTAAGTTTGTGAGTAAGAAGATGCAGAAGAAGGAGCAGGTGGCTCATGAGGCGGACGTCCTCCAACACGTACAGCATCACCAGCTGGTGGCGCTGTTGGACACATACGAGTCTCCCACCTCTCTGATGCTGATCCTGGAGCAGTAAGTCTGACTGAATTACAGGAACTCACGTTTTAAAAACAAGTTTGTGTTGTTACTGTGTTTTCCTAACACTGTTTACCTGACACTTTAAGCACCTGGGTCTGTGCCCGGTAGGCCCATTCAGTAATCCACCCATGAATCTTTTGTACTGCTTACATTATTTTCGCTACAATGATAAGACAGCTGATCAGATATTTTAATAAAGATGGCTGGCTGGGAAGATGACAATATCTAAGATGTATCTAAATGTTACATTGTTTGTGTGTGTCAGGCTGGAGGACGGTCGTTTGCTCGACTACCTCGTCGCCCACGATGAGCTGATGGAGGAGAAGGTGGCCTTCTTCATCAGAGAGACACTAGAGGCCCTGCAGCACCTTCATACCTGCAGAGTGGCACACCTGGATCTGAAGGTGAGAACCACGTGTGTGTGTGTGTGCTACATTCATAATGAACATTTGTTTCTTGTAAATTTATTCCATTATCTATGACAGTTACATTGTGAAATGCAATTTCTAACTTTTTTTTGTCATTTTTGAATGAATCATCATCTGATTCTGAATCTGTTTCTCTCTCCTGCAGCCTGAGAACATCATGGTGGACCTCCACGCTCCCACCCCGGGCATTAAGCTCATCGACCTCGGCGACGCCGTCCAGCTGTCCGCCCAGCGCCGGTACGTCCACCTCCTGCTCGGGAACCCGGAGTTCGCTGCACCTGAGCTGATCCGCGGGACGCCGGTCTCCGTCGCGACGGACGTGTGGAGCGTCGGCGTGCTGGCCTACGTGATGCTCAGCGGCGTGTCCCCGTTCCTGGACGAGTCGCCCGAGGAGACCTGCGTCAACATCTGCCGCCTGGACTTCTGCTTCCCGGACGAATACTTCCGCGACGTGAGCCAGGCGGCGATGGATTTCGTGTCCTCGGTGCTGCAGCAGGATCCCAGGAAGAGGCCGAGTGCCACTTCCTGTCTGCAGCACCCGTGGGTGGTCCGCGGGGGTGCACACGGCGGGGAGCACTCCAAGAAGCCCCTGGACACGACGCGATTGGCCACATTTATTGACCGAAGGAGACAGCTGCACGACGTTCGGCCCGTCACTAATATCAAAGGGCTGGTGAGCAGCAGCATGGGCAACACGCTGTGACGGAGAGGAGCTCTGAGCGTCCATAACAATCCATCTGTGACCACCAGGGCACCCACAATAACACTACTATATATTTGAAGCATTTAATTATCTTTAGTATTTATTAATGTGTGAGTGGGGAAGAGATGCAGTGCCTGAATCCTTCCTGTGAGAGATTTACTTCTTGACAAAGGACCACTTAAAACTTAAAAGCAGAAGTAATTATTGAAATGTATGGTTGTATGATATGTAATTACTGACTAACACATTCGTTTGATCTTTGTTCGCCCAGTAACAACCATTACATGTGAAGCGGGTCCCATAAACAGCCTAAAACACCCCAACAGAACCCAAAGAAATGACCTCAAAGTTGAGGAAATGAGCATTTAGAAAACACACTGTGAGCAGGCTTAATGTCAACATATTCGTTTATATTTGTAATGTTTATTTTTCCAGGGACAGATGATATATTGGAGGCAAGAGACCATTGTGTTGAGGAGGTCATTTTATTAGGCCTGTTGCTCAGGAGCACTGGGGCAGCACTGAGTCCGGCAGAGATTTGCGTCACTGAGAAGCAATTTACAACCCGTGCTCTGCTAACACGCTTCAGCTAACATGTTAAAAAGCTTCTGACGATGTCTTTGATCTGAATTAGTGTCACGAGAAGCTCTCATGGAGGATTAAAGCTGCAGTGTGTAGGATATGGCGACATCTGGAGGTGAGGTTGCAGATTGTATTCAACTGAAACCAGGCGTGTAGGAGAACTACTGTGGCCGGCGCCAAAGTTTAGTTTGTCCGTTCTGGGCTACCGTAGAAACACGGCGGACTCAGTGAAGAGGACCAGCTCCTTATGCAAATATCAAAGGCTCATTCTAAGGTAACAAACGCATAACGATTCTTAGATTCAGGTGATTACACACTAGAGTAAACGTATTTATATTCGACTTCTGCTAACAGATAAACGTAAATGCCACACAATGCTCCTTTAAAGAGTCTAAACTGTTTCAAAAGGAATCTGACGGATCATAACTAATATCAGAGGAGTTAGTAAATGTCGGTTTAGTTGCTGTTCTTATCCTGGGTCAATGTCTTGCTAAAGAACGCTTTGACTTGGACTGTCACTATGTATTACTTTTCAGCAGAGCTATCACAAATCTTGTAGAAAACTTCATGAATGAAATGTAGGTGAAACAAGCAGGTTTTTCACTCTATTGTGGATGTTTCTAGTAATGATGGTGTTGAGTGTGTGGTGGTTTCTTGAGGAGGGAAAGGTCCACATCTTCTACATTCTTCTTGCTTGTCGAAATCTCTTGTGGGGAATCCTCTCTACAAAGTAAAATATTAAAAAGGATATTTAACTCTTCCTGCATAACAGACTACCTGTACATTAACAACTGTGGCTGCGATTTAAACCACTAACATTGGAAAGCTTCTTCGAAAGACTGGATACAACAGCGTTCAACATTGCTATGATATACCTTTCATTTATTATATGTTTATTTATTTCAGGACTTATGTTGGGAGTGAAATTTGCAGTGTTGACCCGGAGCAGCCTGGCCTTCGCTGAAGTAGAGTTGATGAGTAAATTGAAGCCACTAAACAGCTGCTGGACTGTGCAGCGGCGGAGTTTACGTTGTGAATAGTATTGTGAAAACTGCTGGAGTTTACATCAAATCACTGACTGATTTAAAGGGAACCGTGCCGTCATGAACTACAATGAACTGGGTTAAAATGGGCAGTTGTAGCTGGAAGCATCTCTACATGGAAGGTGGAGAAAAATACATCACTGAATAACCGCGTAGAGCAAACAAAGGACTACTGGACCTTACACAGGAACACAGAGAAGACATGGAGACTGGAACCCTACAATTTGTTCGTTTCACTGTTTACAACAAAAAAAAGAAGCTTAGGTAGTTTACAAAAAAAGTAGAATAATCAGGGAAAACCTGCATGTAAATTCACCAGGGACGGTTTAGAAATCAGGTTAGAAATCTGTTTCTTGATTAAAAAAACAACCTGTGACATTTGGTGTTGAGGTGGGAAAGGAACTCCACCCTGATACTTTGTTTCTGTTTGTACATTTGTCTACCAGCCACTGTGTCAAGTAACCAACCATAGTGTTTGGGTTCATTTATCTTGTAAAAAAGTTAATGTGGCTGCTGAGTCGGTCTTGGATTTAGACAGAAGAGTCTGTTTACTGTCTTGTTTCTACTGATGAATGTACAAAAAAAAAATGTAGAATGTGTTCTGCCATCACAAGTGCTATCCTCTGCTTTCACCAAATGCTCTCGCTTTCACAGTGCCCCCCCTTTCTGACCATTTTGCATCCCCACCTCCCCCCCGCGAGTATTTAGTGTACTGCAATAGTAAGCATTTATTTTCATGCAGCCGGGGATGCAGAATGGTGCAAATGTAAGCAAGCCACAGTTCTGTAGAAGCGACTTTCACCTTTGTCTAGTACAACAACCTCCATGCAAGTCTAGGGCTGGGTATCGGTCCGAAATAACCCAGTACCAAGTAGTACCAAAACTACCTGCATTTGATCCTTTTTGGAGCCAGATCTGGAAAAGAAGTATATATTTGTATGGTTTTGCTCGCAGCCAATCATCACAAGCGTTCTTAAAAGTTTGAAAGTATGGCTCTACACCTGTGGCGTCTGGTAAAAATAAATGCAGAGCTGGTGGCATTTTAGGCCAGCAGTAGAAAAAAGTAAAATGAAGTCAGCTATTGGTATCTGTATCACTTTAAGAGTACTGGCATTGGTACATATTTTTTAATCGATACCCTGCCCTACATGCAAATCTGCGAGTGTTAGAGTTCGTGTTTTCGTTGCAGCTGTAATGAGATCTATTCAGGTACCAGTGAAACAGCCGTGTTTCATCTCAGTTTCATCTTCTCAGCAGGGACTTTGGTTCCGAATGTTGGAAATTTCAGCTTCTCAAAGGGAAAAATGCAACAGAGCAAATCTTACCTTTATGTTTATAACAATTGAAGGTGATCCTGAAGTGAGCAAATGTATGTAAATGAGGCCCAAAAGCAAAACTCAGTTGCAGTTTGAGGTTGCTAAACAGGCAACAGGTCTGTCTCTGCTGGTTTCCTTTTTCCTTTAAAGAGTCCTTCAGTTACTCTTTTTATTTACATTTCAACTGAAGTGAAATCTGTTCTCTGCATTCTAGTATTTCATCCTAGCACTCAGGGTCTTCATGAGGTACAAAATACATCACATTTCAACAAAACACCAGAATATTTCAGCTTTACTGAGGTCTGTATTTCTGTCTCATTAAAATTGTTAATAGTTTCCCGTCTGTGACTTCTGTGAGATCTTTCTAAAATTCCAGTCTGCCCATCTGGTAATGGAAATATAAAAAAATAATGCAGTAGTAGTGTACAGTATATAAAGTACTAGCTCTGTCTGAAGCCAGTACAGCTTCACCCTCCAGTTTGCGTCAGTTGTTCTTTTAACCCGGGTTAGACCCTGAACAGCAGCAGAGGTCTGGTTTCTCTCTGAGGAACAGAGCTGATCTGTCACTTGTCTAAAATTAAATCTTCGGTCAACAAGTCAAATTTGAGTGATGTTTCAGTTAGACTGGATGAGACATTTTATTCACATTTTGTCTTTAAGGTTAGGGAATATTTCAAAGTGAAAATATCTTAAGTGTGGCTGAATTTAGGCCTAATTCACACCTGCTTTTCATGTGTTTTGAGCAGGTGGATTATATTGAAGTACAAAATGTGATCACCACAAACAGTGAAGTAGCTTAGCTCTTTAACATAACAAAGTAACTAAAGTTGTATCAAATAAAGTGGAGTAAAGAAAATGAAAACACTCGCGTAAAATCACATAAAAACACAAGTATGCTGCAGTCAGGTGTCCCTGCTGTATCATTAAACCCTCTAATCACACGTTTTCTCGACACTCATCATCTTCTCCACAGAGTTAAACTTCAGGCCTGAAACAATCCCACAATGCATCTGCCATGGCTTGGTGAGCCGCGTAGCGCCGTGGCGGCTCCCCTCCCCCACCCTGTTGAATGCTAATCCTTGTGCTGTATCCCGATGCGTGTTCATGCTGAGCTCCGTCCATAACGTTATGCTGATGGCTTGGTGTTGCTGTGTGAAAGCAGCACACTTCTGTATAGGCTGCCTGTTCTTACTCCATACAACCTGCTGGTTTGTTACTCTTTGCTAATAAAGAACCTGCTTGTTTGTAGTTTGTCTTTGTGTTTGTCTGCACTGGGTGGTGCCGTAACATTTTAGAAATGTCAACGTTACACTGGGTGGAAGCACCGGCATCATAATTCTTCACTGGTTGAAAATATTAATGATTTATTTATTGATTCAGCATCTTCAAAATACCATGTGAATCATACCACAGACCAGCAAAGTCTCTGATGTTAATCTTTATGTAACTTTTAGCCGAATGACTGAGTTCAAAGATTATAGAAATCTAAATACATTCACATGTCCCGAACATTTGAAAGCTGCAAATAAGCCTCTGGTTCAAAGAGGTTTGAAGAGAAACAGTGTAGTAGATTATAACAAATGATTTCAGGTGCCCACCTAGATAAAGCTATGCTGAGGCAGAGCTAACAGTTATGTGGAGAACCGAAGCCTTTAAAACCTTTAAAATGTGATATTTAATACAATACCGTGAGTACAGAACTCTAAAACTTCAGGAAATGTATATGAAATAAAAACTACATATTTAATTGCAAGATAGATGTAAATGTCAATTATTTATTTATTTTTTTTTTTTAAATATTCCATCAGAAAGTGTTTTGTTTTTCTTTCTGCAGGTTTCAGAGCATCGAAACAAGTAAAAAGAGAAAGGAAACCACGCGTGAGTGTTGTAGAAACACAGTCAAACCTTTTCTAAAGCACATTTTCAGACTCGGTCAACACAATGTTTTGAAGCTTGTTTGTCAAAACATTTGACCTCGTAGCCTAAAATACAGAAATACAGTTTTTACATTTTCATTTTATATTCCAGCTTTAGTTTTTCAATCTTACAACAGTTTTCTCACCACCTTGTGGTCATCATAGTTATTTGTTTTGTTTATCTTTTAATAACCCCCCTCTCTCTCTCTCTCTCTCTCTCTCTCTTTCTCACTCACACACACACACACACACACACACACACACACACACACACACACACACACACACACACACACACACACTGCCCTGCTCATTGCTCAAAACAAAATGCTGACCACAGCTACTTTAAACTGAAAGCTCAAAACACAACAGAAGTGTGTGTGTGTGTGTGTGTGTGTGTGTGTGTGTGTGTGTGTGTGTGTGTGTGTGTGTGTATGTGTGTGTGTGTGTGTCCCATCACAGCAGGTTTAAACTCTCAGGCACTAATACGGCTCCCGTTAATGAAATATCTGCAGGTAATCCTGTAACTATGTAAATGTTTGGTTTCATAGTGTTTCTGCTGTTGAGGGAAAACGTTTTTTGGATCAGATGGCAGACGTCACCGTGAAGAGTGGAAGAGGAGGAACAAGAGGAGTCGTAAATGTTGAGGTGAGTTCATTTAAGGGTTTTCTTACAAACGTGTCTGTGTATTTATTTTATAACATACACTTTGATTCACTTTTTGAAACGCTCAAAAAAGAACTTCTCAGTGAAACTGTAGCCTCTTTGTGACATGAAAGGAAAAAAAGCAGATTTATTTGATTTGATTTGATTTTTTTTTTGTAAGTCAGACAGATTATATTTTACTGCTCTCTATCAGGGCCGTCAGATCAGAAACCCCTTCAATGTGTCGTCCTTGAGAGCAGGAACAAATAAGATATTTTGGCCTTTTAATTTGGAGGACTTCAGTTTCAGAGGTTGTTTTCTGCTCTCTGACCACAGGGGGCAGTATTGAGCCTGTAACCGCTTGATAGATGAAGACTAAGTAGCTGCAGGTAACGTCGATACTAGTTGATTGTGGCCGTCCAGAAGTAGAATTTCTTCAAATAAAGTGAGGTGAAAATGTACCTCTAGTTCAGTCTGTGCTGTAAAAAGTACAATACAAGGAAAACAAGGGATATATGTAAAAATACATGTAAATCAATACAAATTATAATATACATTATACATGTCTCTTAGTGGGACTCTGACTTCCTCTCTCTCCGTCCAGATCCAACACCCCTCCCCTCCCCCCTCCTCCTCCTCTCCCTTATCGTCTGCGTGGCGAGGCTTTGGGAGGAAGGTGCGACTGCTGCTGCCCTACGTCTGGCCCAAAGGCACTCCGGCGCTGCAGGGACTCGTGCTGCTGTGTGTGGGCCTGCTGACAGCAGAGCGACTGGTCAATGTGCTGGTGCCCGTTTACTCCAAGAACATCGGTGAGCACCTAAAAACAGAGGAGGAATAAGAGACTGTGGTCTTTCTTAGTTCACGAGGTTAAATCGTGTGGAGTGTAGTGAGCCAGAGATCTGCTGCATTTACCGTCTGAACTGTAGATGGCAGTGTGCTCAAGTTTTTGAAGTGTGTCCTCCCTTGTCCCCTTATGTCCTTGGTTGATTATGTCTTTGATTTGATTTGTCAGGTTTTTTAAGGCAAGTTCATCTTTTGTACATCCAGTTTATTGTGTTTTCATTGATTACATTTAGACAGTTTGCCACTGCAATCATTTAGATTTTAATATTGAGTATTAGATTTCTAGAATCTATAAAATTCTGCACTACATTTTTAGCCTCTTATGTCCGAATGCAAACCTGATTTGACCCTTGATAGACATGAAAATAAAGTTTTAGCATGTAGTCATGTGATAGAAAGCTGATGCTTTTGTCCACCTCTTTTACAAATAATTACTGTAAACCAGTTCTATAAAAACAACAATAATAACCTGAAAACTGGACTCGATAAATAGATGTACTTTATTAATCCTAAATTGGGAAACAATATAATAAGAGTAAATAAACTCTAGGTGTATAACAGTTAGCCCAAACATGAGAACCAGACACAGGTTTCTGATAAAAAGAGGCTGGTTTGAAAGACTAAAGCCTTGGTTACCCCCCCCCCCAAACGGACGCCTACACTTACAGCTGAGGACACCAAGGACACATAGTGGTTCTGTTTATAATGTCCACTTGGCGGTTGGTTCCACACAAGCGTAGTAAGTTGCTACGCTAACACTTGTAGCGCTGTGGCCCACAAGTCAGGGCGGTCACAACAAATTGGTGGTACGCGGACGTCCGCACACAGCCTACGCATACTCCTTCTGATGACGGATTTTGATCCCATGGATCTTTGTGTAGTCGAGGATGCAGAAAGTAGAACTTTTGCTTAAACTGTTCTGCCTAGAGCTTTCCCTGCTACACACTTACCCTGCACCCTGCTGGCCCGAATACAACATACAAAGCTGCTACTTTGGGCATCAGTTGTAGTATACTTTTGCACAGCCTTGCGCTGAATTGGCATTTTTGTTTCACTTTCGGTCGCTGAACAAATCAGATGTGGACGGTGATTCAGGCGTCTGGAACCAGGCCCACTTTTACCTGATTTGATTTGGGGCCTTTAGCGCAACCAAACAGAACTGACTCAAGTCAAAAAAGCAACCGAAATGCTAGAAAGACTGACCGCTTTATGCCGGTTAAATGTTTAAAAACGGTAGAACAGACTCATGAAACAGTAGTGTTTAATAATGTTGACCATAACTTCATACAGGATGTGATAACATAAAACCGTTTGTGCTGGTGTGGTTATTTGTCAGAAAACAGTTCAGCTGCTGTGGAATGAGATCTGATTGGTTTGAAGGAGGGTTAACCTTTATTTTTCGGGGCGTGTCATCTTCTGCCAAAGTCTTTTGTACCCTGTTTTGTACTCCGGACTGCATCCACCACAAGGCAACATCCCAGAAGTCTCCACTTCAGAGGAAGTCAGCATTCAGTTTGCCTTCAGCTTTGGAGAGGGGGAGTTGTGTGTGTGTGTGTGTGTGTGTGTGTGTGTCTGCGCTGGGAGGTCACCCCCTCCTGCCAGTCATGCTTAGCCGACATTAGCGGCCCTTTTTCGTGGAGTTAACACACCGGTACAACGGACGTTTTGTCTGTGGGTCCGACTCCGCCTCCCACCCTCCGACTCCAGGACCCCGATGCCAAAGAGCTGAAAATACCCCCCACTGAAAACACACACTAGAAGGTTAAAGAATGCAGAATACACACATTTCTTCATTCATTTCTCCCCATTTTTTTTTTTTTTAAATCTTCTTTTCTCCCTTCTTTTCTCACCATGTCTGTCTCTCTGTCTGGATCCTCAGTTTTTCTTCTTCTTCCTCTCCTCCTCCTCCTCTTCCTCCTCCTCCTCCCCTCATCTCATTTCATCCTGATTCCCAGCACTTGTACTAAATGGTAATGAATGTGAATGAGAATGTGTCTGTGTGGCAGAAAGTGTGTGAATGTGATCATGACCGTGTGTGTGTGTGTGTGTGTGTGTGTGTGTGTGTGTGTGTGTGTGTGTGTGTGTGTCAGTAAGTAAAAGTATAGAACCAGTGTAGAAATACTCTGTATACTATAATTAAGTAAAAACTACATTTTACACAAATAAAAGTAAAACAGTTTAGCATTAAAATATGATTACCAAAAGTGAAAGTTCTCATAATGCAGAATTAAATTATGTATATTATATTATTGGATTATAATTATGAATGCATTAATGTTGTCGCTGGCAAAAGGTGGAGCTAATTGTATAGCCTACCTATAATAATACATGGTTGTTTATTTGTTGATTATATTTTGTGTTATTACTCTGAATCTTCACTACTTTTTACTGCACTGTATCCAAATATAGTGCATTAAAAAATGGTACTGTATTGTACTGTACTGTACTACTGTACTTAAGTACAGTACTTCTGTACTTAATTACTTTCCATTTCTGGTGTGTGTGTGTGTGTGTGTGTGTGTGTGTGTGTGTGTACAGTGAATGAGCTCTCTACAGGAGGCGGATGGTCTTCGCTGATGGTCACAGTCTGCGTCTACACACTGCTGAAGTTCCTACAGGGAGGAGGGGCAGGTGAGTGTTCACATATAGAGGAAAGTGTGTGTACAAAATCTGAGATGTTCATGGGACCGGGTACGAGCTACTTCCTGTGTGGTTCAGTGTGAATGTGAGCATGGAGTTCTTCGGCGTCTTTCCTCTCTTATCTTTTTCTGCCTCTGTGGTTTTTTTTTTGTAGGCACCTCTGGTTTCATCAGCAACCTGCGTCAGTTCATGTGGATCAAAGTTCAGCAGTTTACCAGCAGAGGCGTTCAGGTCACACTTCTTCTTCTTCTTCTGTTTGTTTCACTTGAACGTCTGATTATGAGAAAGATTAGCCAACAATTTAGCAAGATCATCTAAAGAGGCATTATGTTTTCTCGTGAACGTGATATCCCCGAAACACCTGGATGGATTTTCTTAGAATTTGGCACAAACGTCCACTTGGACTCAAGGATGTACTGTTTAAAATTCAAAACATGTTTTTGGCCATGAATCAATAATTCATATGCTAATTAGGACAATTTCACACAAATGTCTACTAGGGTAAAGTGATTAAGTGAAGACATTTTGGAGAGACGTGGATGTGAACTGCAACTTGACGTTCAACCGTGAGGCGGTGATTCTGGTTTAGCAGTAACATCACACGAGATACAAGTTGTAGCAAGCCATAATCATCTTTATAATTCTGAAATTTAAAACGTGATATGAAAGCAGCATGAAACCAAACGTGTCCCGTTCATATCTGGAAAGAGGTGAATCAGGATAAGAGTCCCGGCAGACTGAAGTGTCTTTGATGTGCTTCTTAAAGACACAGCAGTGTCTTACAATATTTGCATCTGAATTGCAGTGGAGTAGAAGTATAAAGCAACATAAAATGGAATTACTCGGGTGAAGTACAAGTAACTCAAAATATACTTCAGTACATGTACTTTATTTTGCACTTGCAAAGTTTCAAATTTCTCCTTTACTCTGGACATGGTGAGTGCTGGTTGTAATGGTTGTGCTGGCAATGGTGGTCTCTCTCTCTCTCTCTCTCTCTCTCTGTCCTCCTCCCTTCCTCCCTCCACACTTCAGGTGTGTTTGTTTTCCCACCTGCACGGCTTGTCTCTGCGCTGGCACCTGGACAGACGCACCGGAGACGTGCTGAGGAGCGTCGACAGAGGCACTTCCTCCATCAACAACTTGCTGAGGTAGGAGTTTCCATTTTGGAGACTAATGGGACCGATGAACCCAACACACACACACACACACACACACACACACACACACACACACACACACACACATATGTTTAGTGTCTGAGTGATAACCTCCTTGTTGTTTTCTGGCTTCAGCTACATCCTGTTCAGTATCCTTCCCACCGTCTGTGACATCATCATTGCCATCATCTACTTCGTCTCCTACTTCAGTGTCTGGTTTGGACTCATCGTTTTCACCTGCATGGTCCTCTACCTCAGTGAGTCAGTGTGTGTGTGTGTGTGTGACCCATGAGTGTGTTTCCCACAGGAAGTTAGTTATTGCTGTCTGCTCCGCCAATTTGGCCAGCGATATGAATCAAAATCGTCAAAAAAAATGCAAATTAGAAGAAAACGTGAAAAAAAACAAGGTGTCAAGTGCAATCTTTTTTTAAAAATGTTCACGAGGACCAAAATAAATGACGACTACACTCACCCAATAAATAAGTGCTCCGTATATGTAAATTGTAAAAACCGTGCTCTCGTCTGCAGCCTGCACCATCCTGGTCACAGAGTGGAGGACGAAATACAGGAGAGAGATGAACAATCAAGACAACAACGCCAAGTCCAGAGCCGTAGACTCGCTGCTCAACTTTGAGACGGTAGATAACGCGACATGTTTACTATTCACTTCCTCGAGTTATTAACAAGTCTGACTAGCAATATGTCACATCCAGGTGTGTCCACTGCCCAGGTGTGGTCTCTGTCACTCATAGACTGTATATAAGAAGTGGATTTATTCACCGTGACGTCACCCGCTGGTTTCTTTGCGGACTGACGTTTTGAAGCAAAGAGTTTGGCATTCTGGCTGTCATCAGCTTGGTTTTTAGCCGTCGTCATCTTGTTTTTTTTGCAACCAGAAGAGACAGCAGAGGGTGGAACTAAGTACAACCAAACACTGAATAAGACTTTTTAGTCAACCAAAATGATGAAATTAACTTCAATTAACTGAAAACACGCTGTGAAAGGGTTAACGTTGTAAACACAAGCAACTCCCAGACCAGACAACGCCGTGGTAGAGACCTGTCAATCACTGTGTAGCCCCGCCCCTAAAGCACACCCTGCTTTATGGTCTGTTTGACTCTAAATGGACCATAAGTTACTAAATGAACATCATGCTGTATTGAAGAAGACTTGAAACTAGAGATTGAGACCATGAACTCATGTTTACAATGTTTACTGAGGTAATAAATCAAGAGAGAAGTAGAGTCATTTTCTCATAGACTTCTATACAACCAGAGGAGTCGCCCCCTGGTGGACACTAGAGAGAATGCAGCTTTCCGAAACCTGAGGTTTTTGTGATGTTCCAGTGTTTTCCAGATGTTTGAAATGTCTGAAATGTTTGTAGATGTCTAAGTTTCAGGTCATTTCAGGATGTTTCAGTCTTCTCTCTCTGGATTTGATGTGTTTTCACAGGTAAAATACTACTGTGCTGAGGATTATGAAGTCCGCTGCTTTGAGGAAGCCATTCTGAAATATCAAGTAAGCTAGAAGAGCGACGTCATCTGGTAGCAAAGTTTTGTCTAAACCTGGCATGCTTCAGTTAAAAAAAAATCAAATCAATCTTTCAACTCTCAATGTTTTGTCCATATTTCTTCATTTGAATTGAGCTGTGTGCTGGTTTGTGTTTGTGTAGCGCTGTGAGTGGAAGAGCTCGGCCTCCCTGACTCTGCTCAATCAAACCCAGAACATCATCATAGGATCGGGACTGCTGGCTGGATCTGTGCTGTGTGCCTACCTGGTCTCAGAGGGACAATTCCAGGTATCAGTTGATACAATTGATACGGCTGATTTCCAGTAAACCTCGATTATAATATGATCAGTGATGTTCAGCAGCTGTTTGTGTTTACTTTCCCTCTCAGGTCGGAGACTACGTTCTGTTTGGCACCTACATCATCCAGCTGTACACTCCTCTGAACTGGTTTGGTACCTACTACAGGTGAGGAGAAACAGGAGGCCACTGACCCCCCAACACCTTTGATTCATCAACGTCTGTATAGTTCTGTGCTTCTGTCAGCCGTGCACAATATTTAAAGAATCTCCATACTTTTCACTGATGGGAGGCTGGAGTTAGAGTGTGTAATACGACTTCTTCGACTACTTCTGCTACTGAAGCTACTACCACTACTTCTCCTACTACTACTACTGCTACTACCGCTAGTACTGCAAGTAATACTGCATCTGAAGTACTGTCTGTGCATCGCGTGTCTCTGCAGGCTGATTCAGAGTGCATTTGTTGACATGGAGAACATGCTCACACTGATGACAGAGCAAAAAGAGGTGAGTCAAAAAAAAAAAATAATAATTTAATGATTTAATAATAAAAAATATATATATATATTCATTTTTCAGAATTTGTTCATTTATTATTATAAATGCATTTTTGTTCATTACTTCCCATAATATTTAACATGATAGTAATAAACTGCTATTGCAAATGCAGTTAAACTGGAAGAATAATTACTGATTAGTATTATCTGATATTAAATATATAGAGAAGTGTGTGTGTAGTCAAAATGTAAACTAAATATAATAACCAGATATAAGTGGATACAAACTAAAATCTTCTTAGGAGTTTCTGATCGCTCTGCTTCAGTCGCGCTTTGAAACAGAGAAACTCACACAGTCAGAGGTCGGCGGATTAGGAGATCAACAAGTGTTTGTCTGTGACTTTGTGTGTGTGTTTGTGCACATACACAGAGTTTGCATGTATGTCTGTGTGTACGTCTAGAGTGTGTGTGTGTGTGTGTGTGTGTGTTCGGTGGGAAAAGGCGTCCTCCGGCTGCCTCACTAAAGGCTCCTGCATTCACAGGCCCTTGATATGGTAAACAGCCACATGAATGTGGACAAAAGCATTAAGAGCACCTTAAAAACACAGCGGCCCTTTTCTTTGGCTTGGGAAGCTGCGGGCGAGGGGAGTCAGGGAGTCAGGGAGGAGGAGGAGGAGGGTGAGGAGGGTGAGGGTGAGGAGGAGGTCAGAAAGGAGAGAGGGATCGCAGAAAAAAAAAATCAATGCAATCAAACTTTGCTGGTAATATTTTGGAAATGCTAATGATTACATCGCAACATCTGCATAGATTATAGTTTCATTGTGTGAAACACATCTCACTCTCTCCTCATCACCTTCTCTCCTTTTCCTCATCTATCCTTCTTGTATCCTTTTATCCTTCCCCTCCTTTCTCCTTCCCTTTTCCTCTCCTCCTCTTCAATCCAACACAAAATGAATAAATTAACCTCTTGTACTAAAATCTCAACCCCATGTGCACCGACTTGCTTTTGATCACATCACATGGTCTTCATCGGCACATTGCAGATGGAGTTACAGATGCTCAAACTTAACATCATGCTTTGCACCTGTTTGGACCTGTTGACGTAAAACTAAGTGGAGCCGAACGGTTCCACCTTGAACCTTGCAAACGGCAAAACTCCATCTGCTGATGAAGACCATGTGATGCAGTTGAAAGCACCGGAACAAGCGAGTAGGTGGATCTTGAGTTGAGATTCTTTTTTTTGGCTTCTCTACTGTATATTTTGGGAAACACATTAAAAACTGAATCGTATCGATCCTCCTGTGTTCCTTGTCTCTCTTACCCTGGTTTCCCCTTCTCTCCTCCTCCTCCTCCTCCTCCTCCTCACAGGTTCAGGATGCTGAGGATGCACAGGACTTGCAGCTCACAGCAGGTCAGGTGGAGTTTGACAGAGTCTGTTTCAGCTACGTGCCCGGGTGTGTAGCCAACAACACATCTGCTTCCACTTTTCTACAGTTTGATCTGATTTCGTTCATTGTGCATGAAACAAAGAGTGTCCTCACCATAGCAACAGCAGCATTGGTCGTTTAGTCAAACACTTATAGAGGGAGGAGGTTTAATTGAAAAACATCTCGTGACACTGGAGACAGCTGTTTGCATCCCATGTCCTACCGACGGTCAATGTTGGTCTGTTTTAACCATGACCACCATGTTTTTAACCTTGTTTTTGTTGTGTAAACCTAATCAAGCCTTGATTATAGAGGTGGCACATCAGAAACCTTCATATGAATAACAAGATAAACTGCGTTTTTAGGTTGGAGGACACTTTGTTAAAACGTTCATGTTTGATTTTTCTTACAATCAAAAAACTTTCAAGAATGAAAGAAGCGACATTAAAAGGGATTACGTTAATTTTGGACCTAATCGTTGACCTTTGTGTGTGTGTGTGTGTGTGTGTGTGTGTGTGTGTGTGTGTTCAGCACTGAGATTCTTAGGGATGTGTCCTTTACGGTGGAGGCGGGACAGACAGTCGCTTTGGTAAGTTGTCCTCTGTTTACTTCTATTTTCATCCCAATTGAATGCATACTGCAGGCAACAGTACGCTCTTTGTAAAGGCTTCTACAGTTTGTGGTCAAAGTTTGCAAATTGGAAATAGTGAATAAAACAAATTTTGTGTGTGTGTGTGTGTGTGTGTGCAGGTCGGTCCGTCTGGATCAGGGAAAAGCTCCATCCTGCGTCTGTTGTTCAGATTTTACGACCTTCAGAGTGGCAACATCCGCATCGACGGGCAAGACATCTCAAAGGTAAATCAGGCGGCAACTTCCGGCTCTGAAAAGTGAAACCAAACCTGAAGTCCCTTAAACTTCGATCTCTCTAGTGACCACCAGGGGGCGACTCCTCTGGTTGTATAGACGTCTATGAGAAAATGACTCTACTTCTCTCTTGATTTATTACCTCAGTAAACATTGTAAACATGAGTTTATGGTCTCAATCTCTAGTTTCAAGTCTTCTTCAATACAGCATGATGTTCATTTAGTACATTATGGTCCATTTAGAGTCAAACAGACCATAAAGCAGGGGATGCTTTAGGGGCGGGGCTACAAAGTGATTGACAGGTCTGGGAGTTGTCCGTGTTTTTGTCTTTAACCCTTTCACAGTCAGTTTTGTGTTCATGAAACATTGATGGTCCCCTAACAATATCTCATTCAGGGTGGCAACAGCCAAAACGCCAAACTCGAGTCTTTAAAACTGCAGTTCACAAACCAGTGACCACGTCCGCTTCTTGTACAGATAAACACACATATACACACGTAACTCAGGGGATGGTGGTATTCCTTTAAACTGCAGCCAGAGTCACTGCTCTTTTCATCAGTTGTGTTGTGTTTTGTCTGACTTTCTGTCTCTCTGATTCTGTCTCTTTTCATTCTTCATTTCACTTTATCTTCATTTCCCTCTCCCTCTCTCTCTCTCTACACACACACACACACACACACACACACACACACACACACAGCTGGGCTGAGTGTGTGAGCTCCTGTCACACTGTGAATAAATCATAGTAAAAGGTTCTTGAATAATGCAGCAACGAGTCCAGACGCCACATGTGTGTGTGTGTGTGTGTGTGTGTGTGTGTGTGTGTGTGTGTGTGTGTGTGTGTGTGTGTAAAGATAGCCCAGCTATTGCGGTTGTAGCTTAAATAACTCTGTTTGTCATTAAAAATCTCAATAAAAAAAACAAACGGCACACACGCACACCGGTACCATTACAACAGCTTGTTCAGGTCAACGTGCTGAGGATTTTATGAGGACGCCCATTTATAATCATACTGCAGGAGGACCGTCTTCATCAACACACACATGTGGTCGCCTCCTTAATCAAGATTCAGTTTTTGCTGTTTATCAGTCTCGACCTCTTGGGGGAAGAAGACGAGCAGGAACCAGGTCCACTGAAGGATTCTTTCTGTTGCTGTGTTAGGCAGCGTCAGGGCAGGCACATATGATCGTGTTATCAGGAGGACAAACCTGGTGATGACGAAGGGGAAAAAAATACTCACAGCTCATAAGCCCAGCTGTGCTAATCACGAATAAATCCTTTAATTAAGATACATGGCAATAACCTTTAATAGCTGCATGAGCTGTGAGCTGTTTTTTACTTACAAGGCAGGTAAGAACGAACGAACATAATGAAATAAACTATTAAACATGGGTGGGAAGTCCCTTCAACGGCTAATCAGAGTCAAAGCTGTTCATAATCAATCAATAAGAGAAATATTGGATCAAAAGATTGGTCATAAAGTTCCCCGAGAGTGAGAAGGACAAGGAGGATGTTGTGCTTCGGGTTTGATGCCAGCAGTTCTTTTATACACCATCTGTTTCACATTCCTGTTGACCCTTACTTAAAATGTGTCATGCTTTCCATGTTTTACTCTATAAATTCTTTTTTAATGTGTCACTAACAGAGAACTCATTGGCCTGTGTTACCCAGTAAAAACAACCAACGTCCATCTTTCACAAGCATTCATTATTCACACACCTGCTACGAATGAGTCCAGTTTCACTAGAGGCAAACACATTTAAAGGAACAGTGTGTAATAATAATATTCATAACTATGTTTTCATTAGTGTATAATGACCTGAAACTAAAAATAGTTATGTTTTTCTTAGGTTAGAATAAGTCGTTTATATCTTCACAGGGAGTTGGTTGTCTTCCACGGAATCCACCGTGTTGCACCGCCATGTTCCTACTGCAGCCCCGAACAGACAAACACTAACCGATCCATGTTTCTACTGCAGCCCCGAACAGACAAACACTAACCGATCCATGTTCCTACTGCAGCCCCGAACAGACAAACACTAACCGACCCATGTTCCTACTGCAGCCCCGAACAGACAAACACTAACCGACCCATGTTCCTACTGCAGCCCCGAACAGACAAACACTAACCGATCCATGTTCCTACTGCAGCCCCGAACAGACAAACACTAACCGACCCATGTTCCTACTGCAGCCCCGAACAGACAAACACTAACCGACCCATGTTCCTACTGCAGCCCCGAACAGACAAACACTAACCGATCCATGTTCCTACTGCAGCCCCGAACAGACAAACACTAACCGATCCATGTTCCTACTGCAGCCCCGAACAGACAAACACTAACCGATCCATGTTCCTACTGCAGCCCCGAACAGACAAACACTAACCGACCCATGTTCCTACTGCAGCCCCGAACAGACAAACACTAACCGACCCATGTTCCTACTGCAGCCCCGAACAGACAAACACTAACCGACCCATGTTTCTACTGCAGCCCCGAACAGACAAACACTAACCGACCCATGTTCCTACTGCAGCCCCGAACAGACAAACACTAACCGATCCATGTTTCTACTGCAGCCCCGAACAGACAAACACTAACCGACCCATGTTCCTACTGCAGCCCCGAACAGACAAACACTAACCGACCCATGTTTCTACTGCAGCCCCGAACAGACAAACACTAACCGACCCATGTTTCTACTGCAGCCCCGAACAGACAAACACTAACCGACCCATGTTCCTACTGCAGCCCCGAACAGACAAACACTAACCGACCCATGGCTCTAGCCAGAAATCCTGACGCTTCCATGGTTGGCCTACAAAAATACATCATCCATGCAGCACTCTATATGCTTATGTAAAGATAAAGCTAGAGCCAGCAGGTGATTAACTTAGCTTAGCATAAAGAGTGTAAGCAGGGGGGGGGTGGGGGTATTTTCCCAGCTAACCCTTAACGGACAAAATAATCAAAAAATCATGAATGCATTTCGTGTCGTTTGAAAAACTCAAGGTCCACTTACTTGCATTCCTCTGAGTTTGCAACTTCATCCCAAAGTCTTTCTTCCAACATGTGGTTGAACGCTCACCTCTCACGGATGCAGAGTTTGGCTTCTTTTAACTTCTCCACTACAGATTGAAATGTTAAAATGTGATGACAAAAGAGTTAATATATGAGTCTTATTAAGGATGTTGTCTACATGTTCCAGCTGAATCTGGGAGTTGTTATGCATGTTGCAAACAGCTGCTGGATGCTGTAGGAAGAAAAGTTTAGATTTTTCCCAAATATGTCTTCATACATTCCTCACATGGCCATGTGTGCTACATCTAGAGAGTTATTGATCACGGTTATCATTCCTTCTCCTCCCCAAACTGGCCATGAAATGATTCTCTCGCTACCACGCTGTAACAAAAGGGGACAAAGTTTTATTCATTACAATATTAAGTTTGGATTTCCTAACGTGAAGGGGTCGCGGTCACTTCAGGTATTTCTGTGAGAGGATGGTAAATATATCATAGAATGTTCATAAGAAGTGGACGCAGTCATCGTGACGTCACCCATTGTTTTGTGGACGTTATGAAGCCTCGAGTTCGGCAATTTCGCTGTCGCCATCTTGGAATGCGGCCGTCGCCACGTTGTTCTTTTTTATAACCGATGAACAGAAGTGACCGTGCTTGGAATACGGAGGTGTGACGTAGTCATGTTCTTATAGACTTCTATACAACCAGACTTCTTTTTGCAACCAGAGGAGTCGCCCCCTGCTGGTCAGTAGAGAGAATGCAAGTTATACGACACTTCTGCATCGGCTTCATTTGGCAGAACCGGAGGTTGCCGCCTGGTGAATATATTTACTTTCTGTTGCCTTCCTGCCATGCAGGACATTTTCAGAGGTGCGGCCAGTTCTGTATTTTTCAACACTTTGTTGTTTAAGCTTTTGGGCCTCTTGGGTTTGTTTTTAGCCCACCGCTCCTCTGCCACTCTGTTTGTCCCGGCATATGGCAGCCACATGTGGTGAAACCTCTGATGAGTCCTAACACTGCAGGCTGATGGTCGGTTACTGAGTGCTGGTGTGATTCATCTGTGTCTGTCAGGTTTCCCCTTTTCTATTTTCAAGGGATATAAACAGACGTTTTTAAATTGTTTAGTTCCCGTTCAGCTATAATTACTGCTCATAACTACGTTGTTCTTGTTATTCTCTGACACACCTTCCTGTTTGTCAGTAAAGAGCTGCCACACAGCTACATATCAAAGTAATTGGAGAAACTTTCATCAACAACTTTAAGCAGACTTGTTGAAGGGTTTAGAGCAGGAGAGAGTTACTCAAGAGTCAGGTTTAGCATCTTGTGTGACATGTTGTCCAATCACAGCGGACGGCAGAAATGTTTACAGCTGTTACGAATCCATCATCTCACAGATTTACTGTAATGGTAGTCGTGATGTGTCGTATGTGAGGACAGCTGTCTAACTCTAATATCTTCTCCTTTGTTCCGCTGTTGATGTCTCAATGAAAAACATGAAAAGCTTATATTTTCTTCTTTCTTTCCCCTCTCCATCTGTCCGGTTCTCTCCTTCTGACATTTGGTATTAGACCTCTGTCAGCCCTCCTCGATCACAAACAGATGCTGTGTTGTTCTTCAGTGGAAAAGAAATACCAAAAGTAAACGGCAACAATTAAATTCAGGGAAAGTGAGTGATTACCAGCCAAGCACCAGAGCTGGCGCAGGAAATGGAATTCGTATCGTTGAGGCTGCGGAGGACAGCTTCCCACAGGAAGTACTCAAAGCACTGCACACTGACCGGAGAGGCATTGAAAACCGGAAATTATTTCTAGAGAGATCAAAAGCCAGATTTATGAAATGATGAGAAGCTTCTTCTTAAATGGGGAACTGAACTGATCGAACCAAGCTGGACCCTTCTGGTCTGGACCATCTGCTCTTCAGAGCAGTCTGGAGATGGAACTGTAATATGGAACAATGCATGTGTCAATACGGGAAATCATGTTCAAAATCTGGGTAAAGTCTGACACGTGAAATCCTCGAGGAGAAACGAGGACAGAAATGTGTTCAGGACGTGTGCTGTCTGTGACCTGGGGCAGCATGCATTATATAGTGTAGGATGAATTAAGCCATGCAACATTTATATACATGTATGCTGTGTGTATGTGTCCCAAGGTGCGTCAGTCTTCTCTGAGGTCGCACATCGGCGTGGTTCCCCAGGACACGGTTCTCTTCAACGACACCGTCGGCAACAACATCCGCTACAGCCGAGTCACGGCCAGCGACCAGGAGGTGGAGAGAGCCGCCGTGGCTGCTGACATACACGCCAGGATACTGGAGCTACCCCGGGGTCAGGCTGGAGTGTGTGTGTTGATAATAATGATGAATTGTTGGGTGTTTGCCAAGGGGAATCCTGGTAATCTTGATGTAGAAAGGGAATGACGATGATGATGATAACAATGAAGGTAATGGTGTTTTGT
Organism: Leptoclinus maculatus; assembly: GCA_032191485.1. Taxonomy (NCBI): domain Eukaryota; kingdom Metazoa; phylum Chordata; class Actinopteri; order Perciformes; family Stichaeidae; genus Leptoclinus; species Leptoclinus maculatus. The sequence goes on along the minus strand of JAVDOI010000039.1, from coordinate 488,141 downwards.
CCAATCAGGTTATGACACGGAGGTGGGGGAGCGAGGTTTAAAGCTCAGCGGTGGGGAGAAGCAGAGAGTAGCGATTGCTCGAACCATCCTCAAAGAACCTTGCATCATTCTGCTGGACGAGGTGAGGGATTCACACACATGGGGTTGTAACACTAAAATAAATACTCGTTGGTAACGCAGCTCGCACACTAGTGGCATCACACTAGGGCCGTCCTCGAATAAAGAAATTATCAGGCGAAAAACATTTTGCCGACTAATCAATTGGATGATTTAATTGACAGATGTTATGCTGAACTTACACTGATATACTGTGTTTGTTCCACCAGGCCACGTCTTCACTGGACACCCAGACTGAGAGGAACATCCAGGCCTCACTGGCCCAGATCTGCACCAACAGGACGACTGTAGTGGTCGCACACAGGTGACAGTACTACCCAGCTGTGTGTTCGATAACTGAGAAACCTCTTGATACGTTTGTATTTAAACAAGACACCAAGTGCTCCAACTCACAGCCACTGGATGCTATCTATTATTAGATTAGATATGACTTTATTCTCGTTAAACAGAGTGCAGGTAATGAAACAATGTCAGTCACGATCAAAAAAGTACAACATCTACCAGTCACCTTCAGGCAAAAGGTGGTCCAACGTGGTACTGGACATGAGTTCCTATTCTTCTGACCCTGAGGGTACGAACACTAACGCTGCCGTTGAACTGACCGGTCTGTGATTAAAGCTGTACTACAGAACCAAACCGAAAAGAAAAACAAAATCAAATGTGAGTAAGAGAGATGAAAGGAAAAGGACAGGTGATGGATGTGGTGAAAGGAAAACAGGATTAGCGCAGACACAAAGAGAGGGATGGAGAGATTAAATGAAAAGCTGATTGGAGGATATGAGGTGACGCGTGATGACAGGTCGACAAAAGTAAAAGAAACAGATGTCGGGTTGTTCATCAGTCTGAGTGATATCGAAAAAGACTTGAAAGGCTGTGACACTCGCGGACAGCGAAGTGGCCTGTGCTGCTGATTCCTGCTCCAGGTTCTATCATTTCCTCTGTGTTCTAGTACACTGGGTTGCTTTTTCTTGGAACATGCCGACATCCTAGTTGTCTGGAACAACTGCTGCTAGCGCGGTTGTAGACGCTTTGTATTGAAATTCATACGCATTGCACACACATGACAATGTGCGCACCTGTATGGAAACAAACGTTGTTTACAGATGTTGACTGTGACTAATCGCCAGCTGAGCTGTCTGAGCTCTTCTTTCTTTTAATGAATCATCTTCCTTTTTAAATTAATTGTACGGTGCTCGTTTTGATCTCATTTTGACCTGCAGTCGTTGAATACGTTGATCCACCAGCTTCTTCTTAATCTTTCAATAGCAGCAGCAGATGGAGTCTGCTCTGAGGATCAGGGGCTGTTATCACTTGGGCCTTAAATAAAATTAAAACACAACAGACAGGTCATGATTTCACTTTGAAGGCTGAGCTGGAATCTCTCTTTAATCAACTTCAGTTCTTCCCTTCTCCTGAACATTGGTGGCAATCTGCTGATAAAACCAAGCAGTGGGTATGAAATGTTTTTTAATTAACTTACCTTGGTGCTACAACAGCATGTGTAATATAGGCCTTTTTAACAGCAGACATTTTGACTTGTCATCGTAGGAAAAAACCAGCCCGGTCTCACCAAATGACGCATGAATGACACGAAAATGTGTCACTTAGCCTGCAATGACAACGCCACTCTTGCTTTTGACGTGTCTCTACGGCTTGTTGTCTGTATCGACTGCAATGTAAACTAATACTAAGAAGTGAGAAGGACTACTCATGGGTGGATAGTTATCTAGGACCTTGAGTGTCAGTGGAAGCTGAACTTCAACAGTACAGTCACTGGGGTCAAGAGGCCGGTTTCACCGCTGGAAAGAGCACAGGTGTTAACAATGGTTCCATTTCACTGAAGTGTCTCAGAAAGCCTTGTCATCGAACCCGCAGGCTTAACACCTGTGTCCTGAAACGGGTACAACTGAATGCAAATCCGCCATTAGTAACATCTCTCCCTTCCTGCTATGACAGGTAATAATCTTAGGGTAAGTATTTATTTGCTTCAAGATGGACCATGTCCATAAAGATACATACATTGTCTTACGTAGCTGATGCACTTGTGTCATGAACATTTATGTCTGGCCTAGAAAGCTGGGCGAGTTGATGTGATTTCATCCCTCACTCCATCTCAGCCGAGGAGGAGAAGATGAGCAGCATGAAGTTGAACATAACCTTAAAAACAGGACATGAACTACGATAGCATGTACTGCATATAGTGCAACACACTGGGTGTTTTCTTCTTGCTCCAAAGCCTGAATGAGCGGAGAAAAAAAAAAAAAAAGTGACGTCTGCAGTCTCCGGGGAGAGATATTTCTACCTTTGACCGAGGTTTTCTATCAAATATTGAAGGTGGACGTCCAAAGATAGCCACGATGACACTAAAGCAGAGTGGTGGCTCTGCTGAAGCTTAAAGTGACACTCAGCGGTTTGGAGAGGCATGAACTCTGTGGTTTGCAGAACCATTTTCTCTTTTGGTTGTTGTTCTGCTCACAGTGTCGAGCGTCAGGGTGTCATTTCCACCGGCAACACGTCGCCCTCACCTTCTCAAGAAGACTATTTTCAGACTCAGATTCACGCATTTATATTTGATATTGTCATTTCGGCGAGACACTAGAGATGAATATCATTTTTAATTATGTTTAAATATGCAAATGTTGCATTACCTTATTAAATATGTGATATTTTGGATACATTTCCAGAACAGAAACCTGAACTTTGGATGAAGTTTCATTTTGTTGACATATTAGAGTCAAAGAGTTTGGATATCTCTTTGTATCACGACATAAATCAGAAAAAGACAACATAACAAGTTTTGCCATAAGTTTGGTGTATGTAAGAGCTACTGAAGAGGAGATTTATGGATCAGAGTCTGAGAACAAACTCACTTAGAGAAAACGTCCTTTAAAGAGACGTTTAGTTACATTACAGACATTTAGAAGACTCTACAGGTGAAGAGGGTTTTCTGTCCATTACTCTGAAAGAAGACGTGTTACGGAAGGAAAATAGCCCAAAATCTCAAAAATGACCCTGTTTTTACTGTATTGGTCACATCACACAGTCGAGGCCGGAGCTGAGACACAGTTTTTAATCAGACTCTCATCAGGTCATAAATATGAACTTTAATAATTTACAGACAGGTTCATACGGAGTTCTCCAGCCCAGAGTCACATACCGAGCTGTGTGTGTCGGTTAGTGATTACTGAGGAATGACTCTACGTGTTTTTACTTTTATAAGACAGCTGAACATATTTAACATCTAACCACACATTACGACTCTCTCTTTCAACAGCATGCGTCTCCCTCTCTTCCCATTTCATCTTCTCCTCCTCCTCCCTCTCGACCTCTGGCACCTCCACAATCACTGTCTCCGTTATCTTCCTTCCTCTCGTTGTGAAGTGAAATGGTTGAAAATGGTTCAACCCTTTAATGTTATGCTCAACTGTTTGGTGGAAAACAATACAAAGCAGCAGGTGATAACATAAGGACATTAAAAAAGAGGAATAATGTCTGTGTGATGTTGCAGGTTGTCCACCATCGCCGGAGCGAACCAGATCCTGGTGGTTCACAACGGACAGATAGCAGAGAGAGGAAGGTACGGTTGTGGTTTTGGGGACGTCTTCAGGACATGTTGAACAGCCACTGGTGTGTGTGTGTGTGTGTGTGTGTGTGTGTGTGTGTGTGTGTGTGTGTGTGTGTGTGTGTGTGTGTGTGTGTGTGTGTGTGTGTGTGAGAGAGAGAGACAGACACACCTGAATGATTGTGTGTCCTAAGTGCTTGCAAATTTGTTATCTGTAGATCAAAAGCTCAGAGTGTGTTTTTTGTGTGTGACCCTTAAACCCCTCTGGTGTCTCTCTCTGCCCCAGAGGCTGATGGACAACGTCACACACACACACACACACACACACACACACACATGCGATGGAGCCACTTAACTGCCGATGCGTACAGTCCTTTGATATAGGAGCTGGTAATGAAGACTTCCTTTCTCACACACTGATGTCACACACACACACTCACACACAAGCAAGAGGTGAAAGAAGTGACATTTCTCACTCTCTAATATGCAAATTCTGATAAACATAGATCACCCAGATGAGTGTATTGTCCCTAATAATCGATAGGTATTGATAAGAACGCACCTAATAAGATGAGTTGGTCCCATACTTGGCTGTGGTGGAGGGTAAACCCCTGCAGGTACAAAGCATTCATCTTTTGATCGACACTGTGATGTGTAAACACGAGACAGTTCAACCTCCGGTGTCCAAATACACACAGTTTGTGCCACAAAGTGTGGGAGTGTATCATGACACGGAGACAGGAAGAGGCCTCCTCCCGTCCTCAGGCTGTCCCCGTGCTGAAAATCCTTTATACGAGGAGGACTCTCGGTCTAAGGCGGCTAGTTCTGAAAGTTTACCTGTGAATACAACAAAGTGACTTTTTGAACATCTCCATCCACACTTCTCCTCGGTTATCGTCTTTCAACTTTGGTTCAGCTTCGGTTCAGTCTCTTCCTGCTTTGTGCTCTCTCCATGTTTCTCTTCATTTATTTTTCTCTCTTTGCCTTTCTGCGTGTCTCTTCCTCTTCATCAACCTGTTCTCACTCTTTCTCTGTCTCTCCCGCTCAGTTTGTCTGTATCCTTATTTCTGACCCTCGCCGTGTCTCTCTCTCTCTCTCTCTCTCTCTCTCTCTCTCTCTCTCTCTCTCTCTCTCTCTCCTCCCTCACTCTCTCTCTCCCTCTTTCTGTCTGGAAGTACAGACAGTGACACACTTGTGTTTTTACTAATTCATAGTAAAGTTGGTCAAAGTCTGCTGGAGAAAAACTTTGTTTTTAAAGCAGCTCTGGTGTCACAAGACATTATGAGTGACCCACCTTCTCCTCTGCCTGCTCAGAAAAACTCATATGAACATAATGAAAATACCAGAAAATAAAAAGTGCTAAGTATTGCAATTTTTCAGGAGGGCAGAGAGGAGTTACTGACCCTTTTCGATGATGTACTTTCCTTCTTGCCTCATCCCGTCTTCTCCTTTTGTTCAGGCACGAGGAGCTGCTGGTCCGGGGCGGTCTGTACGCAGCCATGTGGAGGAAACAGCAGAAAAGTCACGACACACAAACAGAAACACAGACGAACAATCAGACTCAAGACACTTGACACTGAACTGAGTATGAACTTTTTTTTAAACTCTGTACTCACCGCACACTTTTTTTTTTGGTCATATCTGATGTTTTGCATCTGCACCTTCGGCTAAAGTAAAGTCTGACGAAGCTGAAGGCCAGCAGTTGGTTAGATAATGACATTGAAACGGAGCTGTTTGCAGCAGCTGTTATTCTCATTGGACCTCATGCAATAACATTTTCGTATTTTTAACTTTCGTACGAGTAACCACGTCAGATTCAGTAAAAGCTCCTAACTTCAGATAATTGTGTAAATGACCAGCATGGACTTGATGAATGGCACCTCTGTGCAAATTAACATAATTAGCGTCCCAATATAAGGCTACTCGTCCTGCACCACGTTTCCATTATTACGGTCCTGCTTTCAGAGATCCATAAAGAACAGTCTATAATCTTTAAGAACGAATCTGTTCATACGACTGGTTCTTGCATGAGGCCCATTGACTCTCGGTAGGAGCATCAATGGGCCCGGGGGTTTGAGCTACTGCTGCTATCCCCTTTCGTCCCGTTGGTGGCGCCGGTTGACGTGTGCAGAACTGGCATGACAATGACCAAATAGTCTGCACGTGTGTTGAATCCTCCAGCCTGCAAAAAAACGTGAGTCAGTAAAGTACTAACTGTTTCATGCAGCGTTACATTTGTTCTAGTAAAATACTCTGCTGCTGATGCCAAACTGTTGCTTGTGAATGTACTTGCAGCTGTAGAAAAACAGCTGAAACTGAAGCTGCAGAAAAACAGTAACGTTAGCCAGCTGACAGCAATAGCAGCGATGCTAAAGAGCTGACTAAATATCAAAGGTGCTTGTGAAGAATCCACCCGATCCGTTTAAAAGCGATTATGTTACTGAGATTGTTTTGGCGAAAACATCCTGGATGGGCTGAGAGTGCTGGTGTCAAAGGTCACTGTTTAGAGTAAATCTATATCAGCAGCCTGAGGGCCAGAAAGAGGAAGACAGATGGGCAGTGTGCTGTAACTGAGTCTCGTTAACAATAAAAGCTTCTCAAACAACAACTGTGTCACAGCGTTTCTCTGTAAAATGATATTTCACTTTTAAGGGCTCAACATCAGGACTTCATGCATCAGAAGCTCCTTTCAGATATGCACTAAGCTATTTTATGTTTTATGCAGTGTGCGAAATACCTTGCGGCAATCGGGGGTGGGGGGGTCCCACCTATCTCCCCCCCCAAAATCCCCACCTGAAATAGACACGCTCGAACCTCAGACCTCGGCTCGGCTTCTTCTAGTTGCCGTCCTGGTATCCAAGAAGAGGAGAGAAAATGTCCCGCTTTGATCCAGGTCCTCCTCCCCGGACCTTTCTACTATACAGCCTGTTAGAGTGGCACATTCATAGCAAACATGACCTGTCTTGACCTGTCTTGATTATCCATCGTGGAGGGAGTTCAAGTTATTGTTACAAGCATAGGTGCCAAATGTACTTTCAGGAGGGTGCCTGGCATAATCCCAGCACTCCTGGTGGATGTATGAGCGTTTTCAACCTGTTTTCTAGTTTACTCCGGTTGTTAATAGATGGGATGCTTTATAGCGGTTTCAACAGCCTTAGTTTGAAAGTTATTGAGCACTTGTTGAAGCTAACTGGGTCAGAAGTGGACAGAGTCTCCGTGACGTCTACCCATTGGTTCGAGGGCTGCCGTTTTTTCAAGCCTCTTGATCAGAATTTTTGGCCATCTTTGACCGTCTTGGTTTTTTTGCAACCAGAAGTGACACGAGAGGGTGGAGCTAAGTACAACTGAATGCGGACTAAGACATTTTTAGGAGATCAAAAAGCTTACAATTAACTTTCAAGTGATAGCAGCAGACACCTGTCAATCATCGTGTAGCCCCGCCCCTAAAGCATACCCTGCTTTATGGTCTGTTTGACTCTAAATGGACCATAATGTACTAAATGAACATCATGCTGTATTGAAGAAGACTTGAAACTAGAGATTGAGACCATAAACTCATGTTTACAATGTTTACTGAGGTAATAAATCAAGAGAGAAGTAGAGTCATTTTCTCATAGACTTCTATACAACCAGAGGAGTCGCCCCCTGGTGGTCACTAGAGAGAATGCAGGTTTAAGGAATGGCCACATTCACTTCACTATTCAGAACTGGAGGTTGCCGTCTGGGTCACACGGCAGCGGTTCACATCTTAATAACTGAATGGTAAAAGTTAAACAGGAAAGGTTTATATGTTCACAGGTTTAGCTTACAGCAGCTCTACTTTGCACTATTCTCCTGATATGGTCTCCACAGAAAGGGCACCTGCGGTCATCAGGTCACTGCTTAGAGATGGAAGCCAGACAAATAAATCTCATGTACTTCACTGGTTTCTAAACGTACTTTATTGTGATTTGCTGCATGCAACTAGAAACATTTTTGCTAAATTACATCTCATACTCTGTACAGGTCATTACACCAACTGTGAATATGCACATTTCAACCTGTTGGACGCGGTTTTGGTCCAAAATGTCCCACGCATTTGGAAAGTTCTTCTCCCGATCAACTCCCACCTCTTGAATGAACAAATCTCTAATGTAAAACAGATCAGTACAGCGACAGACACCGGTACAAAAACACAGCAGGGGGAGGGACTGGGATGTACACTGGGCCGTGGTATATATGGTTACTCAGATGGAGAAAGGACAGGAATGTAATGTACAGACAAATATCACAAAGTACCACCACACGTAGAGGACGACATGTTGTTAGTGTAGGGATGGGTTAATATTAGAACGTGCATGTTTCATGTGATGCCTGTGCCACACACACACACACACACATACACACGCACACACTTGCAAGTTGTGCCCTTATTAAAATGCCATAG
>JAVDOI010000039.1:457536-475036 GCA_032191485.1 Leptoclinus maculatus | reverse complement strand
TGCAGGTAGTTACACACACACACACACACACGTTCAGAGGGCAACGTGAACACAGCAAAGCAGTCCTGTCTTTATTAGTTGTTTGATGTTGATTAGCTCCAGAGAAACCAGGCTCTGTGTCTGCCTAACATTAGCTACATGCGGCTGGTTTATGGGTGATATAAAGCAGAGAAGGTGTTCAGACATGCGGGTGGTGCCGGAGCCTTGTAAAGCCCAGTGCAGCTGTTCCACAGCTCATCGTTATTATGATCCAATGTTTCGCCTTTTATTAATGTTCTTCCACTACATAAACTCTTAGGTAACTATATTATCTGAACTGATAAAGTGCCACCCAGCTTTTGATACTAATGTGTCAAGGTTCCTACTTATTTGTAGAGATTGTTTTCCAGGACTTTTCCAGGACATTTGTACGCAGCTGGTATGACGCCATGCACTAATATGTTCCTCTCAGTGGAAGTCTGATTTAATCTCAGGTCATCTATGGTTTCAATTTATCTGTGAAATCATCTCTTACGCGCTTAGAAATTATGACAAATTGATCGTGGATAATAATAAAAAACAGCCAGCAGTGACTTATATTATTCAGTCTCTGCCACTTTAGTTGTAACCTGTGCTACCTTGTGACTTGACTTAAGGGTGTGTTCACAGCGTTTCCACAATTTAGCAGCCTATTCCAAATACTCTCGCCCATAAACTACCAATTGAACATTAATGTGATACTGACATAACTTCGCCCTTTATAGAGAGCTTTATAGAGAGCTCTGATAGAGAGACTAGTAGCTTATTCTCATGGAAAATAGAGGATACTTTATATAATTTTCCAGGAAATTTGACTTTTCCTCTTGTTTTCTATGTGTTTTCCATGACAAGAAAGTTGTGTCAGCTGTTCTCCAGGACGCGTGGGAACCCTGTGTATGTCATATTGTAGATTGTTTGTTCCATGGATAAGATATCAAGGCTTACATTCAAATTGTGTTTTGTAATTGTGGTATGTGTTGGCTGCAAATATAAGAAAAGAAGAAAAAAACCAGACACAAACTAAGTCCTACCTGAGATGAGCACAGCGTGATCACAGGTCTGGTAGAGTCGGCAGGAGAGGTGAGTGGCCAGCGGCTGTTGGTGGCAGCGTCTGGTGTTTTTATTTAGCTCACAGCTTGAGATGGGCAAACTGGGCGAGCCCATCGCCAGTGGCTGAGGGCATCTCGCAAACTCCGCATGGTCTGTTGGAGCATGGGGGCACGTCAGAAAGTGCACAGGTGCTTGTCTTGAAAACAACTTCTAAATAAAGCAGAGCCTCAGTGCTGAAACATTCAACACGTTTGTTCAGGTCCAATCAAACCGGGTAGTGTACTCAACGGACAGTGGGACGCACAATCAACAGTTAAGGAATACTTAATCTCCACATATGTGTAGCATGCCAGAGGTGGGTTTGGTGGTTTTATCCCATGGATTGTCTGTGTTTGCCATAACAGCATGATAACATTTTCCCAGCAGTTTTTCTCACGAGGCCCAGGTTGCTGGCAGAGCCTGCAGGTGTGGGTGGTCTTGGCATAACATGAGAATAATTCTGCATCTCACTCAGAAAGTCTCCTACCAGGAAAAGTGAAACAGAATGCCACTCAACCTATAAAGCTAAACAACCCTAATTTAACCAAGTGATTATGTTTTCTTCACATCTAAAACTTGATAGAAAATTAGCTTGTCGTGACATACTTGAAATGGATATTCTGTTACAAAATATTGGGTGCATTGTCATGAAATTTGGCAGTGATATTCAAGGTCCCCAGAGGATAAATCCAGATGACCTTACTTTTCCCTGAGCCACCAGCAGGTTGACGTTTCTGGTTGTGAGGGAAATATCTCCACAATTCTGATAAACTTTGGTAAAGACATTTATGTCCCACTCTTTTACATTTTTTTTATTTGAATTATGATTTGATGTGATAACATCATCCCAATTCACAGCATCGTCACAGAAGTTTAGTCCCCATCCTCTGTTTCCCCCTCAGTCAAACACTGGTGCCTCTGTCAGCACTGTTGCCGTTGTTTGCGCTGTTAGCTGCGAGCCACCGGCTCAGCCTTTGCCATGTTGACAGTCGTGTGGGGGCACTATGCTCTGGATTATGCATTTAGCACATGGAATGATTTAGGACTCACCAACACATCTGAGTCTCTGCGTTCGGTTGCTGTCTCCGACTCCGACCACCAATGGAAGGAAGTGGACTTCACAGAGCCCTCCAACGGCCCGCTCCACCAGACGGCTTCCACCACTAGTGGTAATGGCACTACCGCGTAGGCCATGTCCATTACCCATAAGCCTCTCTGGCCCGGCTTGGCGACGCTTTAGCTGGTTCTGACAACGACCCTTCAAAGCCAGAGTCAGACACTCCTCGCCTGAAGACACAGAGAGTGAAAGACATCTTGATGACAAAAGTTTAGCATGGCTAGAGATGAGTGGGAACATGTGAACGTAACATTAAAAAAAAAACATTAAGAGTAAAGTTTTGGAGAGCATTGGCACGGTTGTATCATTGCAACTGAATCAAATTCAGCTCAACAGCTCTCTTTCTTCCTGCCCTCACCAGGTTAAATGGGATCTAAAGGAAGTTTCACTTTAAAAGACTTTGGTCCAAAACCATCTGCAGGACCCAGCAGGGGGCACAGTGCTGTGCGTTTGTGTGTGTATGAATAATTGACAGGTGTGTGTTCGTGTAGCACGGGACCAAATTCACCTTAGCATCTGGCCCTAACCGCTCTCACAGCGGGAAGTCAACAACTTGCACTTTCAAACACGTCTCTTTTGCAAGACTTGTGAGGACCATCACAGAATAAATGTAACCTTGGACTATTTCTACATGAATGAAGCACTTTGGAAACAGTTCTTTTACTTTCACTTTTGGCCTTTTATCCACAGTAAAGACGTCGGCCACCACCAAAAGTGGTGCTTTTTAGAAACGCGATGTTTGATTGTCAACCCTTTTACAGATATGACCAAAATACTCTCACTGCAGTGTCACGGAAGAACTGCCGGTCTCCCAGTAATTCCTCAAAGGCTGCATTTAGACAAAATAAAAATATAGTTATAGATGATTGTTTTGAAACAAAAAAACTGCAAATATCGTCTTTCTAAATCTAACCCTTGAGTTGCTTTTAGAAGTGCACGTATACACTTGCAAGCACACACAGAGACAGAGAGATATCAGATGTTGCTGTGGGGCAAAAAGTGCTGAAGATGTAGCTGGGTTGGACCCCCACTGAGTGTCCAGCATCGCACAATGAGCTATAAATGGAGCTTTCAGAGGGTGAGACCACGCACATCCAACTTTGACTTTCTCTTCTGCTTCAGTTAAATGCAGAACTTTACACGCCCACACCCTAAGTATGTACACAGATACATGCACATTGGGTGCCACTGATTACAATTAAATCACACAGAAAGAACAGAAACAGGCATGTGGACCTTTCAGGAAACCTAATATCGCTACTACATATTACTACTACTATTACTGTTTAAATGTAATTGTTGCCTGTTTTTGTGAGACATTGTCACTGACATGTGCAACACTGACGCTAGATGGTCACGTAAAGCATCATCATTTGAAGCTAATTGCTATTGACCAAGCTGCATTATTTGACGTTATTTTGGTGTGAGAATGTGTTGGCATTCAAAACATGTTCAGTGAAAATTTGAAAGCATCAAAGGCATACCGAAGATGAGCCTGGGTTGGAGAGCAGCCAGGGACATATACAATCGTATCATCTGCATAAAGATGGACATTGAATACTGATTTGGAGGTATGATTATTATTATGAACAACGGCAATCGTAATGGACCAAGACTCGACCCCTGTGGCACCTCATTAGAGATTACTATTATAACTTTTACACTTTTACCAGTGTTCCAGCTCACCTAGGCTTGCCTGGCCAGTCTTGTTTTTATTCAGTGAATTGGCGATGTGCTTATACAAGCTGAGGACGCAGGTGTAAGCAAGACATCCTTAAGTCTCTTGAAGGTCTTTAGCACCATCAGACTATCTTTATACCACAAAAACTGTATTTGTTTCCTTAACATTACTTTTAGATGGAGTTCTAGAGTGCAGTTTAGTTGTATGGAAATGTAATTTTGTAGGAGACAGTGTTCCAAATTGACAAACAGGTCTTTAATACAAAGGTAAGACACATTAAAGACAGCCACTGTTTAAGGTTTGTATAGATTTGTAATGTTTGTTATTGAATTTAAACAAAGTTAGCAATGCCTCAGTATCTGCTGACTCACCCAGGTAAATGCCATCCAGGTGGGTGCATCTCTTCTTCGTCACATTCACATCCACATAGAAGAGGACCACCGGGTGTCCAAAGTTCTCCCCGGGGCTCGGATCCATCACCAGCACGGCATCATGGGCCGTGGAGCCGGGGAAAGACTGCTGCTGTCTGTGGTGACCTCCATTCAGCGCCTGGCCGACACTGAAACCTCCCCGTGGTTTGGAGCTCACGGAGCCACCCGAGGAGTCCGGCAGGATGGCCAGAACTTTGTCCGAGTTACCTTTGGGGTTTAGGAAGAATAGTGTGTTACTAAAGTCAACAAAAGGGAACTTATCAAACAAAAATGAATTCACACTGAGTTTCAGTTGTTCTTTCTAAGGCGGTGGACTGACTAGTGCACCCGTCAATCATATTGATCACTGAACCAGTCTCTTTTATTGGATTCTTTTGACTGATTTAAATACATTGAGTCAATTATCCCGCTTCTGTATTCCAATATCAATAGAAAATGTATTCTTTGTAATCCTTCCTCAAACATGGCATACAAACACATCTTGAAATAGTTTGACTATACAACATATATAACACTTATGTCTTCTTTAGACTAGCGGAAAGATCCAAAATACACATTTAGCTGTTCAATTTACTACTTCGTCCATTTGTGTCTGTAGATTTCTCCTAAATTCACCAAAGGTTACCATTAGATAACGCCTCATTTGTGTATTTAAACGTGTAATTTCATTTGTAATACAAAAAATAATTGTCTTCAAAACCAACTGGAGATGTTTCATTGTCAGATATATTATTTCATTTATTTGACCTTATTCACCTGTAGTGTCATCAAAATGTAATTTAACTAAATTCTCTAAATTAGTTTTTTTATGACTGTTGACAGTATTTACGGATTTATGGAGTGATACAAAGAGATATCTAAAATCTCGTCTCTAATATGTCAACAAAATGAAACAAGAATTTTGTATCTGGCTTCATTCAAAGTTCAGAGTTCTGTTCTGGAAAATTATGCAAATTAGGGCATATTTGATAATCCTATACAGATTACATTACTATTTACAAAGTTACCATGTAATGAACCTGACCCAACGCTGTTTTTTTCTCAGTGGACGGCCTTACATCAACTGCTACAAACTACACCAAACGTTCACAAACAAACTAACCCAGGGATGTTTCGACCTTCTTTGGCCTCCATACCTGCAGCTGTGCGTGGCTCCGATACGTAAACAGCCACGGCAGACAGTGGCAGGTGGGCGAGGCGCCTGCACTCGGTCTCGGAGAGGGAGGACATGCGGAGGCACCGGTCCAGCTGGTCCCTCTGCAGCGACTGGAGGCCCGAGCGGACCCAGCGCTCCAGCCGGCCCGGGGCCACGCCGCCTGCCGGGGCCACCGCTGCAACGTGGAGGACGAGGATGGAGAGAGGAGCTGCAAGGAGCACCAGGAGCCTCATTGTCACACCCTTCTGCTTCTTTTAAACTGGAGTATTTTTTCTTTTAGTCCTCCCTTTTTGTTACTAATTTTGTTCTTTAGTTTAGTTTTATTCTTTTGATTTGTCCTTGTTTCGCTCTTTACTCTTCCTTTTCCTCTTGGTTTATCCGTTTCCCCCTTGATTGTTCCTTTGTGTCCCCTTTAAACCCCCTCTTCTTCCTCTCTTTTCCGAGATATTTCTCTTTGCTTCGTTACTCTTTTCCCTTTATTCCTCTGTATTTTTATTTCGTCACTTATGACTCTTTACTTCTGTGTTGCTGTAGCTTCCTTTGACTTTGTTAGTTGGTCCTCGAACTTTTCCTGCTTTATCTTCACCAAGCTGCAAATTCAGATTCCTTTTGTTGTTTCCTCTCTTTCAGAATAATTTATTGAAAGTTTCCAACTACACAAAATGTTTTCCTTGATTTGTTTTCAGCGGACAGGTTGATATTCCGTCTTTCTTTTTTCTTCCGATTTTTCCGAACTTCCGAGAGTTCACACAAATGTTGGTCTACAACATCTGTAATCGTTAATAAGATGACAGAAACACTTCTTCCTCTTCTGTTTCTTCTCTTTTTGCTTTGATCCTCCTTATTTTTCTAGATTTGAAAAAAAAGAGCAAAACCACACTTGTGGTTGGGATTTCTGTCTTTCTAGATTTTTCTTTATATATTATCTTCTTCTTCTTCTTTTATCTGAGTGGATGCAACAAACACCAACATCCTCTTGTGATTGTTCTGACAATGAAACCCTTTTCCTTCTTTTCTCACGTCACCTTTTCTTCTTCTCTTCTGGTTTTCAGAGGGTACGATACATCCAACAGTCCCCAAAGGCGCCAATTCAGACTTTTCCGATTGTTCTTGTGTTTTGTTGATAGACTGACTCTTCCTCCCCCTCCTCTTATTCTTCTTCTTCTTTATTCCTCTTTCGGACGAAAGATTTATATCAACCGAGCCAGACGGAGCAGCTTTAGGCTCTGTGTTGGTTTGGAAGGTGATAGATCATCCTGGAGTGAGAAAAGGTTGTCCTCACAAACGAGACTCAGAGGACAGATCCTGCTTCTTCTCTTCTTTCTTCTGGGACAACCAGCTCGTCCTGCAGACTCTTTCCTCTCAGTGGCACTTGAGACTGGAACGTCCTGCAGCTCTGACAGAAGTAGTCCTGCTGCTCAACCCGCTCACTGCTCAGCTTCAGTCTGCTCGCTCTCTCCTAGTCTCTTTATCTCTCTCTCTCTCTCTCTCTCTCTCTCTCTCTCTCTCTCTCTCTGTGTCTGCAAGCTCTGACATGCCAGTGGGATAGAGGGGAGGATATGAAAAGGGAAGAGTCCAAAAGGAGCAAAGGATGAGTGGGAGAATGATGGGAGGAGAGATGGAAGGAGCAGAGGAATGGTATGAGGAAATGGAATAGGAAGGGAGAGGGTTAAAAAACAAAACAAGGGATGGACAGGCATGAAATAAGAAAGGAGGATATTAAAAGTAAAAGACAATTTAAAAAAATGAGAGATGACAGGATAGGAAACGGCAAAGAACAGAGAACAAAAAGAGGAAAGAAAGGTGAAGAGGGGTGAGAAGGAGCAGAGCAAAAGGAAAGAACAGAGGGAGAGTGTAAATGAGATAATCAGGCAGAAAATAGGAAAGTAGGAGAGAAAGAAAGAGAAAAGTCAAGTGGATGGACAAGGATGAAAGAAAGAAAAGATGGTAAGGAAAGGAAACTGTGAGGAAGTGAAGAAAAAGACGGAGGAGAGAAAAGAGGGAGGATTAGAGAGTGGAAAGGGAAGGAAAGAGGAAAGTGGGTAAAGGATGAGAGGAAAAGCAAGAAGGAAGGGACGAAGAGAGGAATGGAAATAGGAAGGAAGAGAGGAAAAGAGAGGCCCAGAGGAAGAGGGGAAGAAGACAAAAAGAGAAAGGAACGGATGAGAGTGAGGAGGCAGGGAAGGCAAATATGGAGAGGAGAAGATTTAAAAAAATGGGACTCAAGAGGAGTAAAAAGTGAAGAAAACCAGTGGAGACAGAAGGGAGGAGAGGACATGAGGTGACAGAGGTTTGCTGTTGTAGGCCTTCCCTCCAGTGAGCCCTCCAGTGGTGAGATGTGTGTTGTACAAGCCGTCTGGTCCTCAGCAAGGAAATGAGGGTAATGGACTAACAGAAGCAGTTTGAGTGGACAAAACAAAGGTTTCTTTGCAGTGCAAATTGTAGAAATGAAGCTATATGCCTACGCGGTGACTGTTGTGTTGCCTCGACAGCAATTGCATTTAATGAAACGAACAAAAGTTTTTCTACTGATATTATCTCTGTTTTCTTTATTTATGTGATATCCTCAACAACTGAGGAACATTATGTGCAGTTGTAATGCTTGGACTAAATGACAACGGCATGTTCTACTTCACCACCATCTCCTTTATATTTTTTAATGTTGTTATTTATAGACGAAGGCTGTCTCCCTACTATTAACATCTCTATATTTATTTTAACCTGGGAACAGCAGCAGACTATGATCTCAGACCACGTTCAGGCTCATAGAGTGTCTGGAGATCCATTATACACTCTGGGGCCAGTCCAAGTTGTGCACTCTACATTGATTTCATCTTTTTTTAAATACATAAGTGTGCATTTGTTTCTGTATTGAAAACTAATTCTAAAAAGTTAGATTGTAGACAAAGAAAAAATAACTAATAGGCTGAATGTCATTATAAAAGCAGCAGATGGTGAATGCAAGTGATACAACGCCAAGTACTACCTGTCTACATCAATATACAATATGTCAAATCATTTAAAGTCATAAATAAATCATTCACAATAAGTAAAATAAACTATTTAAAACGCACACAAGATATAATTAGGTATTAATTCAGTATTTGATCATATTTTATTCTTTATTCTTTGTTCCTGCTGTTATTATGTAGCTATTTAACAAAATATATATATTAAAAACTTTTGCTGAATGTTGGTGTTGTTGACCAGCGGAGGGAGCACTGATTCAGAAGCTAACCCGGAAGTGAGGCGGAGAGTGTCTCTTGTCTCAATAGACGATCTTCGGTTCGTGATGTTTCACTCGGACTTTTCAGCTAATTATGGTTTGATCATATTTTAATCTGATACTTGTTCCTGGTGCTATTATGTAGCCATTTAATACAAATATATATATTTAAAACTTTTACTGAATGTTGGTGTTGTTGACCAGCGGAGGGAGCGCTGATTCAGAAGCTAACCAGGAAGTGAGGCGGAGAGTGTGGCTCTTGTCTCAACAGACGATCTTCGGTCGTGATGTTTCTCTCGGACTTTTTCAGCTAACGTTAGCTAACGTTACTTCAACACAAGAACCTCAACCCTCGACAGACCAACGGGACAACATGTTAAGCACATTACGTGTGGCGAAGTACGAATGAATATATTTCTGTGTATAAGTCTGTGTTTTATTGTTACCACCGGGGGAGTCTTTGAAACACCCAGTGGCATTTGGTGCTGGTCGTTTTTTGCTAAGCTAACCGTAAGCTAAGCGTGAAGCGGCGTGTCATGGCAGCGCGCGCACACACACGTGTGAAACTAACGTTGCTTTAATTACTGATAACAAACCACTGGCAACATCTGGAAATATAAAGTAACGTTACGTAGGATGTCTTGCTTTAGTTATACACACTTAGCTAGCTCACATAGCTGTGATTTCAATGATGGAGTATCTTTTTTTAATATCAACTTTGCACACCTGCTGTGACTGTTAAGTATGAGTTTGTATCACAGAGTTAAACAAATGCCATTAAATTGGCAGAAGCCAAGGCCTTAAACATTATTAGTGCAGTTTAGCTCAGTAGCTATTGTTCAAAGGGGGCCTTGTAAAGGAGAAAGTTATTATTAAAAATACCACTTTTGAGCATCACAGGCTAATTGAAACACACAGCACCTCCTAATACTATTGAAATATAGCTCAAAATTAAAATTAACTAATTTCAAGATTTTGTGTGACTTTCTTTCCCTACAAGGGATTACTTCTTGGTCTCCTGATGAATGCCCGTTATTAGAGAGCTAGATTCTCTCAGACTGACTCTGCTTCTCTTCTTGCACTCTTTCAGGGGTGAAAGTTGTTGGTTTATTGCCTCCTGTGGATCAACTGAGGAAGATATGAAAACTCCAAGGAGGCCACTTTCTCCTCTACGACCCGACACCTTGTTGTGAGCCAAGTCTTGGGCGTCCCGAAGCTTACATCTCATCCCCAGAGTTGTTCAGAAGAGGAAGGGTAAACTGCATCAGCGATTTCCTCAAGACTCTTTGACTCGTCCTTATGACAAACTCTTGAGGTTGACTGTTCGTTAGAGGGGGAATCACTTTGCCTCAGGAGAAAAACCTTAGGTGCCTGCCGGTCTGAGCCTCAAGGTCTAGGCCCAAGTGTTGTACTGCTGTCACTGCATCTGTGGCGGCAGTTATGTTTACTGTCGGTCAGGACTTATCAAGAACTTGTACAGTGACCAATAGCCAATTTTCAACTCTATTCCACTGGAGCTGACAAAGTCATTCCTACAGAAGAAGCAGAGGGGAGCTACTCGGAGGAACAGGAGGGAGGAGGGGGGGTCTTTTAGGGAAGAGAACCTTCCTCCACGTCAGGCTTTGGTATTGTCGCGACTGTTACTCCTATCCTGCCTATTAATCTCCACCTCAAGCCCTCTGCCCCCCTAAACGTAGCCCTTCAGAAACAACCACAGCTTCATTGAGCGGTGCCATGCCCACCAACCAGTCCTCCCCCTGGGATGGGGCGAAGCTCCTGCCTTGCTCCAACGCAGATAGTCCCACTACTACAACCTCTGTCAGTGCGCATGCCGAGACAGTTGTGGCCACTAAAGTGCCTTTTAGTCCGACTTCTCTAGAGCTGTCCAGGAGAAAGGACCAAGCCAAACCTCCTCTCTCCTCAGATGTTGCCTCGTCTGCTTCCCCCTTGAGGCAGACAACAGTGGCCCCATCTGTGTTTTCTGTGGAGGAGAATGGGTACAGAAATAAAACCAACGCCCAGAGCCAATTCACCACAGTGCCAGATGGGTCTCCAAACCTGCCACAACCACTTAATGGGATTCAAAGCCCACTCCAGGTACTGAAGCAGATTGCTAGCAGCCTCACAGAACCTCGTGCCCCTTCTTCCATCCCCAACGAGGAACGTCACATTGGGATTAATGTCCAGCCGACGGGTATCATGCAGAAAGGTGTGTCGCTCCAAACCTTGCAGCCTGGAAACGGTGTAGCAACGAGCAGACGTCGGGCGGCCACAGCTGATGCGCAGCTGGGACGGCAGATTCTTTCTTCAGTTTGTTTTCAAGACCTGTTCATCAAAGGGCAGCCCGCTCTGCAGAAAGCTCACACGTTGATGGTGAGTGTTGAATATGTTTTTGTCACAATTACCACAGTGACAGATGATGGTTTCATGTAGAGCTAGACGGATAAACCGGCCAGCCCACCCTATGTGTCGGTATCGGTGTATATGACGGCCTGTAATAGATTGCAGCACAGAAATGGCAAACTATGTCAGAGGTAAGTGTCACCATAACATAGTTTGTCCACCAGAGAACACTGACACCGCTTAGTATGAATCTTGGCCACAATTGTTTAAAAATCACAAATACCAGGCCTTTTACGGAGTTACGAATCCTTCACATTTAACTTGCTCTAAGTCCACTTACTACCGCCTCCTCCACATGTGACCTTTCCTTGTTTTGTCTCCTCAGCCGGAAGCTGCAGACTCCTCCTGCTTGCCATCGGTGCCTCCTCTGTGCCTTACTTTGTGTGACCACCAGGGGGCGCCACTGAGGACGGACGCCTCCAGCACTGAGATAAGAAGCACAACAAGAGAAACGGCAGCTACCAGGAGGAGCCAATCAGCCAAAGTACCAAAATGCAGCCCGGCACAAAACAGTTGCACAACAATGACTGCTTCAAACAATCAGTTGGTGGTAAGAGGGGGTCCGCTGGCAGCAACTACAAACAGCAACCCCTAACCATAAGCATCACTGGACCTGAACAAGAAGGGCCCAGAAAGTCAGTGTCCCACCAGGAAGCACCGTGTCCACATGCAGAAGAGTCAGTCTCCAGAAGCCAGTCCATGTCCAGACGGCCCCCCACCAACTGTGCTCAGTGCCAATGTCGGCTGCCACACCGCTGGATGCCACCCGCAGGTAATCAGAATGATTGTTTTACTGTGAAACATACGGTGGTAAACCCAGGACAAGAGAACGGTAGATGGTCCTTGTCTGGTTATTGAATCTGCAGATTCAAGGACCTCAAACGTACGTCTTAGCAGAGATACAGTACAGGGAGTTCTAGTAATACTGCCATTATGATCAGAGTCAAAGTTATGTGTGTTCATTGTGAATATTGTAGCATTAACTAACACAATATATAATGGCAGTTTTGGTTTCGTTTGTGTTTTTTGTCACAGAAGAAAAGATCTAACAGAAGGCAACATGTAAGTTGATTTTCAGTCCTGAGGCACATGCGCTTCTGCAGAGCTTAATTGTTTTGAGCTTTGTTTCAGAAAGCATGGCCACGATGTGTGTGAAAGAGTGGCCTTTTGTCTTTTAAAAGGCCCCCGAGAACCTGTTTTCGTTACTTGGCTTACTACTATGATCAAACCACTCCCACACAGTCCTGATTGCAGCTTGAGTTTGAGCCTTAATCTCTGAAGTGAAACCATGAATGTGTGGATGTGTTTCCTCGTACGACTGCGGCCTCCAGTCCCGCAGGAGCCTCTTTGGGCTCCGGTGACCACTCAGATCTCGGCCATCCCACCTCACGGGCAGGACCAGCCGGCCTCCGGGTCCGCTTCGCCCTCCATTCTCCTTCCTCACCCTCGCCCGACAGAGGACTGTCTGGTTGGAGAGACTCAGCTGTCTGGGTGAGTACCCGCTAATTGCTTCAATAAATAGATCTAATTCTTCTAATTCTCGCTTCTGAATATTTCACCTCAATATTATTTTTTTCTTCCAGCCACGATTGCTGTTATGCAGGTGGATGGAGTTGAGGAGGAGCTGCCCGATGAGCTGGAAAATGCATGTAGTGATGACGGTAAGTTAAGCACACACACACCACATCAACACACAAGTACCACACACACACACACACACACACACACACACACACACACACACATCTACAGACACCTCTCAGATACTTAAGCTGCCTTTAGTAAACCTCTGATCTTTGTTCCTCTGTTGTCTTCAGATGATTCAGACTGTTCATCCAACGATGGCACCTCATCCACAGCGTCCATCGCTCCCCTTTCTGGGTAAGATGCACTTTATATAACCCCCCCCCCTTAGTTAGGAAGCGCTTGATGTGATTTGCCCCGGAGGCACACACGACGTTAACAACTGTCTGAACGCAGTTGTTCTCTCACAATTACATGTTTTTACAGGTTCACCAGCTCTTCCGGACACTCGTCTGAATGAATAAATCTGTGTGAATCCTCACTCGCCTCTGAGAGTCTTTCCGTCGTCACGCTTAGGTCACTGGTCTTCTCCTCTCGTCCGGACAAGTGAAGCTGTCGGCAAGCCATTTCAGATCTTCCTACTTGTCTATATGAATTCGATGTATGCACATCTACGGGTGTTTTTCAAGCCTCTCTGGCCGTTTCACTATTGCTGTTAAAAATAACTGGTGGGCAGATCAAATGAAATGCAACAAAAGTGTTATTTTCCTTTCTTTATACTCCTTATGTTTGTGTACTTAAAAAAAAACTTGAGCATCTTCAAAATGTCCGTGTCCTCTTCCTTGGACCGCCCAACATCCAAACCCGGGTGTCTAATGATCTGCTAACACGGAATAAATAAAGTGTCATCAGAACCTGTGGACTCTTTATCTCACTCTCTCATCTCTCTCTCTCTCTCTCTCTCTCTCTCCATCTCTCCTCTCTCTCATTCTCTCTCACGGCAATTGTTAGCGGAGGCCAGGAAAGCAGCAGAGCGTGGTGGAAAGGGTCTGCTGTATTGTGCGTCACGTTGTTCTCCTCTATGATCGCCTCAACAATAGAACTCCCTACCAAAGACTCGGAGCTCATTCTCTGTTAAAACAGCCTGGATAGGGGGGCCGCGCTATTGTCCCCCCCCCCCCCACCACCATCCAGCTTGATTTGTCTGTGTTCATTTGCATACACCCCCACCACCTCCCCACCCTTTCCTGAAAAGCTATAGCTCCTTCGTGTCTAGTAGTGAGTGTTGCAGTTAGCCGAGTCCAGCTGCAATGCCAATGGCGTACGCTGTCAGATCTGCAGCAGGTTACATCGGCCCCTGTCCTCCATCCAGCTGTTCATGCCATCCATCCTTCCTTCTCTATATGACCGTCATGTGAGTGGCTCTCTTTTGTATATTCAGGTGTAAATTCTCATTATTTTCTGTTTATCAGATGTGAACAGTAGCGTTATTTTTGAAATGTTGGACTTAATTGGCAGACTGCTCTCATCTCGGCTACAGCACCAGTGTTGTTTAGTTGATGTTGATTATGTCTTTGTCTCGCCGTGCTCTCTCAAATGGTTTATTAAGATTTGTGGGAACATAAATGTTAGGCATAACAGAAAGTCTCCTTTCTAGAAAGGCCTCTTTACTTGGTGTTGACTCCGTGTCAAAATGTGCGTGGCGTCTCTGACCCCACATTCACACAGGCATCGTGTTACTGGGCGCAAAAGTGCAAGCGGCCGGCGCTCGAAGTCTCGCGTTACAAACTAGACTGCTGTCTGTGAATGCCAACTTCCTTCAGTTAGAAATCCAGTGAACGTACTCTACTCGAGCCGCATTACTTTTTTAATTTGTTGTGACGCAATTGCTCGTTTAATGGTGACGAGGTAATCGGAGCGTGGTGCTGACAGGGCAGAGCGACATCAGCAGAAGGCCGATACAATCGACGTAGATGGAGTTTAAATGCAAAATATAGAAAATAATGGGGGAGGTTTGTGCTTGCAGTTGTAGACGTCCGTTTTATACTCAGAGCAAAGACATTTCTCAGACGGAATGTGCCTTTGATGTATTTGTTGAAATGGAAGCTGCTTCAATGAGATTGGACGGCTAAAAATGCTTTAAAATGTTTTTGTCGTTTGGTCAAACAAAGTTCCAGTCTGACCATCACATGCGATCATTCTCCCATTTGATATGAGTATCGTACCGTTATGACGTAGGGCCTCATGATGTGGACGTACCAACATTAAATTTGTTTGCTTCACCTCTCCTCCAGTGCGAGGTAGCTGATGTCAATGGTTGGGGCCGAAGGATGACCGAGATGAGAGACCCGGCATTTGGTTTCCGAGGCATGTCGCCTTCATCGCTCCGACGATCTACTTCAGCACCGCGAAAGAGAAAAGGTTCTGTAGTACTGAGCCGGAACTAGTAGCGTTTAACACTAGGCAGGGGGGAGAGCTTTCAGTGACAGGAGGTCGTGTTACAAGATGGGAAAGCCCAGCAGAGGACAAAACAGAGGAGATAGTCTTTTTACAATCCCAGCCAATGACATGAAAACACCTGATACCAACAAACCTTTTGTTAGCTGAGAACCCTTCAACAATACAACACGACTGAGTCATTGTAGATGTCATTTCTCCTGTTGTTAAATAATTGTCAAGATTTCTTGTATCTGAAGACTGTAGACACTTTTTATTACTTTTTATTGCTGATTCACCTGTTTGAGTTGTGCTAAAGCAGTATGTTAAGTGTGTTGTGTCATATCGTGTTCAATATGATTGTTATTTTATACAATTATTTAACTGTAAACATCTTTATACCAACATATCTAACAATTTTCAGTAGGATGCGGTGATACTATTTCCGTTGTTTTATACATCGGGATGTTCGTTCCTAAATAACGAGTTCCCATGAGATAAATCAATCTTTTGTGATGTGTGCGCTCCATCGGTGGATACTATTTCTGCAGCGGAACAATAGACGACTGTTGAAAAGGAAGATAAGCACCGTCACCCCCAAATATCGTCAAGGAAGCACACATCGGCAGGACGCACTTCAAAGTTCACCAAGAGTAAGGTCGTTATACACGTGATTAACACATGATATCTGTCTAAAACATCAGACGGTAAACGCGAGTGCATCTGTGGTTGACTCATGAAGGCTGAGCTAATTGCTTTTTTAGATGGGAGTGGGGTGTTTGAACGTCTATAAATTCAGATTATGAGAGATCAGGACTCTTGAGGCTGATCATTGATTGTTGGATGTCACTAGGGGTCTATTCCCTTCACTTACTCGAGCCATATAGGCCCGTCCTTAAGGGACACTCAAGAGTTCTCCTGATACCGGCTGTATCTCTATGTCTACCTGGAGATCACCAGGTGTACGTTCCCCTCTTCCCTAAGGGTTCCATGTCAAAGCTTGTCTGATGAGTGAGTCTGACACTGGTTTTTGTGTCACTGGTCCGTCTCCATTCCTCATGCTGGTAGTCGTCCTGTTCTCGTCCACAAGGATCGTCCGTTCTATGGGATATAAAGAGGTCTATTGAAGCTTCTATTTATCCCGCGTCAAACGCTGTTGTGAAAGGGGCCTTTAGAGACCAAAAGTCACCTACTCCGTAGAAGTCCCATTTAAGCAGCGTTTACATAAAGCTATCCTGCTTGTTTGCGTCATCTGATCGCCTTATAGAGACCACCGATCAAACCACCATCCAGCATCCAGCACGGATATCAGCGGGTTGGGGGGGGGGGGGGGCTGATCGATCGAGCTGTTGACCATTGTGTATTATGAGTTTTGTTGTGTGCATACATTGCACGTTGTCGTACATATTATGTGTACTCGCACAGTTGATGTTGGTTGATATTTGTTATTTTTGATTGATTTAAGATCCTGGGTTTCGCTCTGTTGTTCATTGTAGAAGCCACGACTGGTTGGGCTGCTGGGGACACACATGAAGTCTCCTGCCTTCAAGGCCCTCAGAGGCACCCAGTAAGGTGAGAAGACCGTTAGAGCGAAGATACATTAACTCCAGCTTTTTTTTAGGTTTCTTGACAAGAAATTACACTTACCCTCGGCTGTATTTTTCACTACTGTCCTAGTTGAAAACCTACTCCCGGGATCATATTTCAGATCGGCAGAAAGGACCAGGCTGTGGAGGAACCTGTCCAAGATGACAGGTTCCTGTTCTGCAAGACAGGAGGATTCAGCTCTTCCCCCGCACCTTCGTCCTCATGTCTCAAGGACATGAAGCTTGCTACGCAAGGCCTGGGAGGACGGCGGCTCCAGGCAGGAAAGATCATCAAACCTGTACGTCTCTGCTTGTAGATAATCATTGTGTCACTTACTCGTGACTGTTGCAAAGCTGTGGAGGCGAAAGCATGTCCTCTAAAACAAAGGGGGCAAACACATTAACAGTCATGTATCAATCACTCCAGGACAGGAAGTCAGATTTTTGCGAATATTTCATTTTTGGTTTCAGGCTGCTGGCTAGTTGGTAGTTCTGTCTGATGATGATTGGCTATAATGTTCTGTAAAAGGTGAAACAAGTTAGGTTGTTTGAGGTAAATAATGAATGTTCCAAATGAGTCATCCAGATCATGAATGCAGAAAGAAAGATGCTGTTGAAGTTTGTTGAAGGTTCTGTTTTCGTCACAACAGCCTGCTTCAGACAGAGGAATCGGTAATCCCAGGTCATCGCACAGATGGAGCCAGATGCCCCTGCAAAGAGACCACTACTGGTCCAGAAGTAAGTAGACCCAGAATAGGACCGCAGAATGTTTGAAACTTGGGTAGCGCAAGTGACCATTTTCCAGAAGCTAGATCAAAAACCTTCTTCATTTG